>OMNV01009186.1:0-34676 GCA_900303265.1 Brotula barbata | reverse complement strand
AGGACAATTTCGACAATAATCCCTTAACATTTGTGTCGCTGGTCATATAAACAAGCCACAACTGAGTGTTTCATGGTTTACGATGCAGGTAAATACAGCCGTGAAAAACAAATGGCCTAGCGGGTTTCCATATGGAAATGAGGCAGGACACAGTGGGGCTACAGTGACATTTTCCCCCACATGCAAAATCATGCAAAAGGTAAATACTGAAGCGGAGGGATACAAACACTATTGCAGAACATGGCCGTCACCTCCGTCATGTCCTCTCGCGTAGACCAGCCCACCCCAAGAATTCTGTTTTCTGATTGGGCCAGCGGCTCAAATATCTGCCTCTCATTGGGTTTCCAACAAGTTCATCACGAGCTAACGTCTATGACGTTTGTCGTACAGGGTACTGTATCGCCTGGGTGGACAGTATAGTTACTTCTACATTAAATGTAATAAAATGCCACGAATTTATGTAAATAGAGACATCGCTACTTTGTGAATAACGAATGCGTCTTATTTAAGACAGGTCACCTCGGACACGGTTGGTAGCTCGTCTATCGTTGGTTTTCAACAGCAATATTTCAGGGTAAGTGGAGTGATACATTTCCTTCCTGCGTCTTTTTTCCTCGCTCAGAAGCAGACCTACTTGATTTATTATTCAAATAAAGCAAAGTATAAGCAGCATTGTAATGATTTATAGTACGCGTTTTGTGCACTGTACGACGCTATGGCCGTAATATAATTAAATGCTTACGTGTTCCAACTCGCTAAGCCGAGTTATATGGTGAGTGCAAGCAAGGTAATGGCTGTCGCCCGAACTCGTTATTAGAAAATAGTGAAATGGCCTGTAAAGAGTAGTTTTCCTGTGCTCTGCGATTCGCGTCTGATTTGATTCGGTTTCATCGGAACACTCGGTTTACTGACAGTGCTGCGGTTCTAGGCTGTCAAATTAGACCCTGTATGGTACCTGTCTGCCGTCAGCGGGCCTACTCAGCCTACAGACCATCTATCATAATGTTTGGAGGATTCAGCCACCACTCTAATCTTCATTATACAATACAAGCCACCCCCTTAAGTCCACCTTACTATCCAGCATGGCCAGTAATGTAGTTATACTAAACTGATTACACAGATAACAGCTATTGTTCAACGCTCATCCCTTGAAGCCTCACTCTCTATGAAGAGCCTCACGAAAATGCTAACGTTTTCTTGCACTGGTTTTAGTTATTGGGTGTAGGAGCTTTTGGGAGACTGACCAGGAATTCATGCAAATGTTAGTATGTCATAACAATGAGAAGCAACTGTCAGCCTGGCAATGCTTGCATGGTCTAATTGCAAGTGTCACTAACTGTATCGTAACAGTCACCTTAAGAGACCGTTCAGTTAGGCTTCAACAAATAATGTCAGTGGTTGTGGTCGCATGAGGTTTTGTCACTTATGTAGCCTTTGCTCTGGAAATCAGCAGCCTTGATTTTCTGTGGTGTCCCATGGGAGCACCTAAGCGGTTGGGCTGAAAGTAGGGCAGTCTGACAGAATGATCCACCATTGTGAACCGTCCTTGATGATAGATGGAGCCATATCAACATTGTTAGGTTGTACACTACTTGTATGCTCCCATGTGGTACATAAACAGTTTCACAGATGCAAAGCATATAATGTGTTTTGAGTGGTCGCCTTTCTCACAAAAACGCTGCAATTATTACAGTATTAAGAGATCACCACGGTGCAAATAAAGAGGAAGATTGCATTAACCCCCTTCATAAATTGTCAGTTCTCTAAGTCCCAGAATGGCAATCTCTTTATGTTTACATCGAGGAGCTCCCTAAATCCCATTCCCCTACCATTTTATGAGCAGAATCAACATTGTCTGCACATGTGGCACAACTGGAAACTTGCAGTCACTTTCAGCTGAAGACGCTGTCAATGACTGCCAAGATAACAGAATTAAACAAAGGCTTTCTCAAACAAAGTCCACAGCAACATGCATCATCAATTTTCAAGATCTTTATTATTAGCATCATTATAGCATTGCAGTTCTTTTAAAATGTGTTTTCAGAGCTTGGCAAGACAAGCAATGACTCAATCTAGGAAATGTATTTATTGTTTCTCATCATTTATAGCTACATTGTGGGGTCAGGAAATTGCATATAATATAAAAGCTCACTTATTGCAAAAGTTAATTGAACAAAACACTCGATCCTTACATTGACAGTACTATAATGGAATATTTTATTCTTAGTTTGAATTGCTCTGTGATTACTGAAATCCTTCAGGTGTATATCTCGGAAGCAGGGGTTTAACGGTATGTTTTAACAGCTATACGATATGCATCACATTACATGGTTGGCGATGCGATACAGGAACGATATTTAAAGTGGTGCGATACAATAAGATTCAAAGAATTGAAATTGATTCAGCAACTATTTAACCAAAAATTCAATCTATGTGAAATAAATACCTGGATAGTGCAGGATTCCTCAAAGTTTAAATCACACCCCCTGCGGTGTTACAATACATTTCCCATGAAGCATTACTTCAGTAACGGTTGAGTACTTGTCCAGGACAAGAAAAACTATGACATGGAATTGGTCAGAATTTAAAACAGGGTTTTTTCTCTATGAATGACTTCTGAACACATTGGTTACACTTATATACACATATATTAGTAGACCAAGTCAACCAAGAACTGAGTGCAGTACTGTTTCTGCCACACCGCACACACGGAGCTCAGTCAACCAGTTGGCGACAACCACACTCATAACGTTACCCTAAGAGCAATAAAAAATTCACAAGTAAAAAGCCAATAAATGTAGTTTAATGCAGGAGGATTTTTTCCCAAAATTAGTCTTGAAAAATGGGCTGACTTTTTCTTGGATCAATATGGTACTGTTTCTTTTGCTTGAATAGATATTTCTCTTTGCACAGAATAATTTTAATGGCATATTATGCGATTATAACTGTCGCACTGTTTTTCGTCTTCTAGAATGAATGTAGCAGAATGAGAGCGTTCTGAGTGGAGACATAAACATTTTCTTTACCGTTAGAAGTGAAAAAAATACATTGACGTAAGCAACATTTGTTGTGCTAAATACAAGACACAATATCTTGGGATCCATTCAATTAATTCTTTTCATTGCCAACTGATAAAATGATGAGGTTATGTTTACTTATTGATGTAGTTTGATAGTTGGAATTTAAATCGGTGCAACACATGAATCGTTACACCCCTACTAGGAAGTGAGAGTAAGTGGAAGTGAGTGCTTTACCTAGAATTAATTTACCATAAAGAGATCTTGTTGTCCGTGACACCTGATAGATGTTGTGTGTTCTGCAAATGTGTCAAGAATTTGGCTCACGTAAAACATCTTGTTCAATTATCTGAATGGTATTTATACGAGGTTAAAGGTTATCCAGGTTAAATTCCAGAAGCAGCCCGTTCAAGTGTCCATACATAACACTACCAATGAAGATAAAAAATATTGTATTACTACAACAGCAGCTGAAATATCCAAGAGTGGCAAACAAAAATCTACTTTCTTAATATGTCTCTCTAACTTGCTTAAATTGAAAATGCAAATTAAGACCTCTGGGCATTTTTTGGTACAGAACTATAGGTTTTCGATGGGCTACTGTAAATTGTTTGATAGAGGCACTTTTACAGCAACAAATGAGGGGGAAATCATCCAATAATAGAGGGATTAAATGAGACATGAAAGAGCTTTTGTATTTTTATGAAAGTAGCTTAATTGGTACATCGTAGAGATAATGTGTTGTAATTGCAGTAATCTTGTAATTTATTGATGTCCTCATATTTTGTCACGGTGGAATATTTTACCAACGGTCAGACTCAGACATTTATGTGTGATTAACGATTTATATACATTCCAAAACGCATCCAGCAGTTGGGTTAGCATACACAGTCAGTGGTACGGTAACCCATCAGGTCGAATGTTACAGAGCTCAATGTAGTATTACCGAAGCATCCGATATTATGTCATTCTTATAGGCGACAAAGATATAATTTTGCCATAATTTAATCTCCTCTTTATTGTCAGACACAAATTCATTTTAATTCTGCACGCAGTCTCAACACGAGTATTAACCCCTCTCTTTTGGCAGTTGAGATTGAGCCATTAAGGCCATCCTAAACCCTGTCTGAGAGCCACTGTCGGTCATCAGGTTTTCGTCCCTGACCATTTATCTTAGAGGTTTGGCACATTTCATTGGCCGGTGCATAATCCGATAAAGGTCAGTGCCACTAATTGCTCTACTCCAAAACAGACAGATGCCTACCCAGAGCATGATTGCGCTGTCCTTTGCTTCATCTGAAGAATATTCATCTCTCTCTCTCCCTCTCTCTGTCTCTCTCGCTCTCTCTGTCTCTCTCTCTCTCTCTCTCTCTCTCTCTCTCTCTCTCTCACTCTCCCTCTCCTGTTCTCTCTCGCTCTCTCTCTCTTTCTCACTTTTTCTCTCTTTTAGCCAAGGTGACCGAATGCCTGACCTCATAAAATAATGAGGCAAACCTGGCAGTAGATGAGGCAACCTCCAGCCAAAAGTCATTCATTTGCCACATTATACCATTCACACTAGAGTCAATCAAGTGTATTTAGAATGACTTATCCACCACATCTCTTCTGCTTCTTGGGTTTTCTGTACGTCATAAATTCTGCTTGGTTTGGCTGGATGCAGGGCTCTGTTTGAGTCAAGCAGCGACCTCATTATCTTGGCATCCAATCAGTCTTTTGGCCAGCTCCTAATTGAGCCATCAGTGCCTTAAGGGGGTAAAGGAGCGATGAACGTGTCAATTACGGTAATGATGGGGCAGCCATACAGAGGGCAGTCATGGAGGTTGAGGCTAGACACACCTTGCAGTGTAGCCACATACTGGTCAGTCCAGGCCAAGTAAAACATAACATTGTAGCCTGAAAGTCAGCCAGACCAGCTGGCAGAACCATATTTTAATCAATTTCGCCTCAAGCAATATGATATATTTATACATATAATTGTTTAGAGTAGGTGTTTTACAGTAAAAAGTAATGGTGGAATGATCTATGATGATTGTGAATTGAGATGTAACGCACGATATATAAGTCTTGCAGTAATCCCAACTTTGTGATCTTATAATAACATTTTAGTGATATTTCTGTGTCAGGGATGTGTTGGTCTTATTGAGGGGTCACATAGGAGACAGCTGATTAGTTAGCCAATTGGTTAGTGGAGTTTTTATCTTGACCGTGTTACACTAAAAAGTCCTCATTTTACAGATTTTTCAGTTGGTAAAGTGTTTTTTTATATAGCACTCACCGCATTCAATGGTAAAATCTGTATTTTTCAAGCTGTTGTTTGTTGCTATGGTTGAACTTTTTATTTGAACCCCACAGCTTGAGATGTAGGCTGCCAGTCCTAGAATACATTATACTGAAACATGAGACTGACACTCAGCTTTTTAGAGTGGCAGCTTTTATGCTGGTTTTTTATTACAACTTCTGATTAATTCTCAGTCTGGTCAACTGGTGTGGTTTGTCGAGGCCCTATGTGCACTCCAGTGCCATTTTTATTTTTTACATCTGACATAACAGTTTAACAAGAAAGCATAGACATTATGGGTCAAGACTTGAGGCAAAAAGGCAATTGGCACACTGTTATGTTCAAAATGAAGCACATGGGTTTAGGGAACTATACCTGATAGCTTTACGTTGTACATGAGGTCGGTCGGAATGAACTGGAGTAGAATATTTAATTGGATTAAATTTAGTGTTTTGTCACGTTCTAGCAGTGTGACTGGAATTCATTTAAGATCAGTTGGTCATCTCATTTTCACTCGTTTAGCAGTGATTGCCCTCTCAAAACAGCTCATATTCCAGTGTCTTTTTCAAAATAAGGGCACTGAACAGTATATCTGGGATACTACTAATTGATTGCCAATGGAGGTTACAGTAAGACTCAGTAATTTCTAGAGCTGGGAACTTCCAGAGACAGCAGATTTAGTTTCATTAATTTGATTCAGATTTAGTTTGAAATGTAAATAAGTTTGATAAACATTTTTTGTGTGTAGTGTCGCTTCCAGCTTTTGTTGGCTGTTACTGAACTCAGCTGGAGTAGTGGAATATGCTTAGCCTTGTCGGAGCTCAACTAATGATGATGACTATAGAGATGTGCCTCTAGGTTAATTGTATTATCACAATACTGTGTTTTTTTCCGTGGCACAGTTTGAGTATTGCTGCACTCATATTAGGTTGACCTTGTAAAATCCACATTGAGGTCAGACAGATTTAAACTGAGAGGATGCTGCGTGCTGCCCATGTGGAATCAACAGCTTCAGTGGATGTTCTGGTCTGTCAACAAAATTTGTCCACTTGCACATTGGCACAAAAAAACGCCATCTATTGTACTGGTATAACTGGATGAAAAATTCAAAGTATCATATTTTTCTTTCAATCTTTATTTGTAACTGAATCGGGGGGGTTTTTCCCACCCCAAATAATGTCTGGTTACTGTTATGAAATTGTCTGCTGGTCTACAGCTGACAGTAACACAGTGGACACATTTTCATTGCTGTAAGTATTATGTCTCATTCATCATAATATTCATCCAATTTTGTGAAATAATATTTTATTGGACTTGAATGAATTATTTATTCACCTGATCAATTGAATGATGAGTGCCTAGATGGACATATAGTACAGCTTTAAAAATGTCCTCACATTCAATAGGGGTATGTCACATTTTGTTGATGGCGTCATACAGCAGTCTACACTTCCATTTAATCCTGTACATTGGACAATATAGCTATTTTAAACACTGAAAGTAATATAGTATTCATAGAAATGGGTGATATTTTGATGTGTCTGTCAGTGGTTACCACAGCCAAACTTGACATCTCAATGTTGCTTCTTTTGGCTGACCGACACTAAATAAAACATAGTGATATGCAATAAAACAGAAAATTCTGACATCTGACTCATGAGCAAACATTTACATTTATACTTGATGAATAATTTAAGTAATCAGTTATCAAAATAGCCTTTGATCACTTTGTGTTGATTAAATAATTATTTGACCAATCTGTTCCCTGTTTTATTAATGTGGTTCACTACAACAATACGAAATTGGAAAAAATGCATCATGGATTTGTGAATGCATAATTTGCATCAAAAGATAGCATAGATTTCAGATAGCGTTTAATTCTTTCTCCTATTTATGTGGATATATACTTATGTAACTACACACACACATACACACGAGTTATAGTCTAAACCTTCTCTTGTCTCTCTTCTGCAGGAGAGAAGTGACATCCTCACCACAGCAACTGCAGGGAAACTGGCCTGTTCTGTCCCTGTTAAGCAAACGATGAAGTAAAGGCTCCCTCTCCTCAGTCTCACACATATCTTCAGCTCTCACAGCCCATTGGCAAAGGATACAACCACGTTGCGTCACCATCCCTGGGCAGAGAAATGTGTGTGTGCGTGAACCCTGGGATGTATGACTGTTTTTGAGTGTTTTTTGGACAGAGTAAAGAGGTAGTTCACTGCACTTACCCTCTTACCCTCTGAGAGGCACTACACTTGACTGAGCACGACATTTGTATCCACAACTGCAAAATATCATGGGTAGGAAAAAGATTCAGATCCAACGGATCACCGATGAAAGGAACAAGCAGGTGAGTCTTGTCTTTGTTTTGTTTTTTAACCCATTCTGCCACAATTGCTTTGATAGACTGTCATAGTTATGTGGGGTGCATAACATCTAGCAAATATTGTCAGACATGCTACTCCTCCCCAAAAGAGAAAATTACACTACGTTTTGGAAAATTACCACAGTATCACTTTAAGATGGTACTGCCATTATTCTTATGAACATTACTTATCTGTTATAAGCATGATTTATGTTGTCTTCACTGTCAACAAACATTTCTGGCACCAAAAATGCAGGAAATGTAGACCAACCATAAGTCTCTAAATAGGCCCACTAAATTCTTTCACTGTGACATTTTCCTACGTTTAATTGACCCATTTTAAAGTATTGTGCCAAAAGCAAATTACTCATTGCAACATGAAGGATTAATAATGCACATTCAGTCATTTGAAGGTGAAATAATAAGCATAGTCTCCCTATCTCTAAATTAATACAGCACAGTGAAGAAAGATGTACCAGTAATTCCTTTTGTTTTCTATTGACTGAAGACAGTTGATGTGTTCTTATAATAGCCAAACTTCTGAATTCCCCCAAATTGTATTTGATTGAATCAACCCATCTAATCCAATGGCCTATTTTGAAGGAAATTGTCTTGTTGATGACGTTGCTTAGTCAAAATTCCATGGATTTATACAGTATATACACTGTACATTAGAACTTATAAATGTAACATGATTTGAAAATGTCAAAATCGCAAAGAAAGTAAATAGCCTGAAGTAACTGCTTTTGTCCAGATTATAGCTCTTTTGAAGTCTTTTTGGTTTCCTATAGAGATAGCTTATGTAAAGACATTTTTTGTAGATTTGCATAAAGTTGTGCAAGGCAACAGTTTCATCAGAAAATATGATTGTCTTGTCAACTTTCATCTAAAATTGAAGCTATGATATGGAAGAGCAACCCATCATCTTAGACTCAGCTCATCACTATTCTCCATATTTGTTTTAACAAAACTGCCTTTTTTTTAAAATCAAGTCCAGAAGCAGTGTGGAAACCTTCAGGCATGAAAAAAATAATGTTTGCCTCATGTCTTTTTCTTGAAATGATCACATACCACACTGGTTGATAAGCTTGAGCATGCTAGTGCCATAAACTGTCACTTTGTACGATTAAAAAAATGATAGGAAAAATCAAAATTTGTCACAAACTGTTATCTCTTTTTGGAGAATGTCTGTCTTAAAGTCATTCAACAGATTTTGTGTTGGAACGAAGCCGTGGCTTTTGTTTTGGCCTTTCACAGTTTTCTCATTCTTATAATCTGCCCCATTGTCGATTTGGCTTTATGCTTGAAGTCCTTATCTCAGTGGAACAAAGATGAATCTCTACTACAGCACTGTCTAGGAGGTTACTGTCAAGTGTTTGTCCATTGTTGGCTCTGTTCAAGTTTCTTTACCCTCTCAAGTTTTTCAGTTTATGACTGAAATGTGCTTCCCCAGCACAAGGCTGCCACCCCACTACAGCAGAGATGGTATTAGATGGATGATGATCTGAACTTGGGGACTGAATCATAGCTGAAAAGTTCAGTTATGGTTCCATCACACCACATAATATTTTGGGTCATGCTCTAATTTTTCCACATTCTTTTCAAACTCTAGGCACATGGTCATGTGTCATTTTGTGTCCCATGTAGGTACCTTATTGCTCTTTGCAGCTCTGTCAAAGTAGTTCTCAATCCTTCATATTTGATTATTTAGCTCTAATGATCAGTGCTAGAAAAGGTAGTTGTTATTAACTTTTCTCCTACATTGAAATTAGTTCTGTTTATTCCCATGAAATAATTTAGATTTTTTTTCCAGATGTACACTTGTTGCCACTCTGAACTATACACACAGATGCTTGGCTCTTACAATAATGCATGTTACAATATAATTATGCCCTGAAGAATTCATATGGAGTCCAGCTCAGTTCAGCTTTGGCTTAGTTTATTCAAACCCTTTTGCTCTTTGGATAGTACAGGTCATTCATTTATTCCTCTGGCTGGTTTGGTAATTTAGTTTTATTGTATCAATTAACAAAGCACCAAAAAGTCTCGGATGGATTCTGATTGAATACTTTCTGAACCCTTTGTATGTATGCACACCTGGACAGTCGGTTCCCACAGTAAATGATTTGAATGAGTAAATAAATTGTAGTGTCAGAACAGTCAGCTGCTCTCATTCCATTTTCAACGCTCCCATTTGCTTGACACTGGAAAAACCAAACAAAACCTACTGTATATCCATGCAGCAATTTAGGGCATTTGTTATTGTGCCTTAGCACAAGGTTGCAGTTGGAAATAAGCATACTGCCCAGCAGATACTCTTGATGTTCCAGATGTGGAGCTGGCAGCACCAGTGGGGACTCTAAAAAAGCTCTACTGAGGTTGGAGATTTGTTGACAATTCTTGTCTAGTTCTACATTTTCCTCATCACCCAGCCCAGAACTTTCACAGTTTTGAGACTGCTCAAATGTAGTACCTATTCTCAGCACATACTCTTAAGAATTTTCAAAATTAACCAACATTCATCTTTGTTTTTTTCTTACCCCTTTTGCCCTGTTTCCCCTCCTCAATTTTCTGTTCTCCTCCCAGGTGACATTCACAAAGCGAAAGTTTGGTTTGATGAAGAAAGCCTATGAACTGAGTGTACTTTGTGACTGCGAGATTGCCCTGATCATCTTCAACCATGCTAACAAGTTGTTCCAGTATGCCAGTACTGACATGGACAAGGTCTTACTTAAATATACAGAGTACAACGAGCCACACGAGAGCCGGACCAATGCAGATATTATTGAGGTAAACCAATCCCATCTGCATAAAATTTTTGATGAGGCGCTACAAATATTGTTCATCTGTTCCAGGAGGATTTACTCAGCCTTAGTTACACTTCACCCAAAATCCAATCTGCATGTACTGTATACCACAGCGTATGTCTTCTGTGCATGTCATGCTTTACCATATCATTTAAAAAGCTTTTTGCTGTTGATTAAAAGCTTTTTGCTGTGTCAAATATGTCATAGATGAGTTAGTCTGGCAAATTCTGTTTCTTTCAAAATGCATCTTCAATATTGATCAATATTTCAATATTGTATCTGTGAATAAAATGGGAAGAAAGATAAAGTGTCTTATAGCTGGTATAAAATCCTGGGCTAAATCAAAACAGATACAACAGCAGCAATATTGCTGAAGCTAGATATTTCTCACACATCTTTTTTTACTCTCCTGCTCATTAATTAGATTTCAGTGTTGTATGTAGATGAGCTGAAGAAAAGGGGTCTGAATACCTTCTCAAGTTAGGTTTCTGCTCGTTGGAACTACTACAACATCACACAACTACACACAACATCTAAAGTGCGTGGCTTTGAATTTGTTTAAATCTTATGGTTGTTGACAAAATGCATTAGGCTGTCAACTGCACAGGTGCATCTGAACCAACCACAGGTGCAAATCCACCTTAGATCATCGAAAGCTCTGCTCATGGTACTGTTTTCACACAGTAGTCCTCAGTACAGTTTGACCTTTTGTTACAATGTGCTTTTTTTTGTTCTATTGCTTCACATTGCATGCACAACAAACTGTAGCGTGTTTGACGTAGGTGTTATTTAATTGGTCAGGGATGCTAGTGCTCGCAATCATTTTATAGTCATTTATTTCCCAAAAGGTTTCTTCATGCTTAGTGTGTTGTGATGTTATTGCATCTTTTGTCACATTAGAAACGGAAGATGATAATAATGCTGTAAATCCACATGTCTATCCATGTTTTGTGAAATGGGAATTTGTCTTTTCATCACTCAGATGACGACTTTTCTGGAGGGCAACATTTATTCATCATTGTCTGAGCTTTTAGCCTTAATGTGACGGTGCTCATCTTTGTCACTCTATCATCAGCTCAAACTTCTTATTTCTTCCTCGACTAAATGCTATAGATACGAAAGTGACTGTACAGTCAGCAGGTAGCAACTGGAAACAAGTATTTAGTCACCAGTTCCCACCTGCTGACGTTAACTTAAAGTGGCAAGTTGAAGTGGTTAATAGGAAGCATATGAGTCATAAATATTTAGCAGACAGCACTTAGATAAAATTTTTGTATGCTGTGATAAAAGCAAAGATGAGCATACATGGTATACATGGACAGAATTAATATTGTATTACTAGAATAAGTAATTGCTGAATATATAACTCATTGCTCAGTTATATAGCACTCAGTGCAATTTCCAAAGACCAATTATATGGCCTAATTAGTCATAATGTTTACCTGCTTGACCACACATTTTACATTTCTGCGTCTAATTTGTATTTCTATATTCTTTTGCAGACACTGAGAAAGAAAGGTTTCAATGGTTGTGACAGTCCAGAGCCCGATGGTGAAGACTCTATTGACCAAAGCCCACTAAATGATGACAAGTACCGCAAGACCACAGAGGACATGGATGTTCTCTTCAAGCGATATGGAGTAAGTCATCTAACCATAATAGAGTAAATAATGATAATAATATTCCTGTCAGACTGCATTTGAACAGTTGTAGAGTACTGTCAAATCTGCCAATAATTTGTAGGAAAATATTCATAAAGGTGGCATCTGCTTCATGTAAAACATAAAAATTGTTCTCCTCAACTAAATAGATGTCTTTGAATATTATTATTATTATTGCTGCCATGTGATTCTCCACCTCTATATCATCAATTGAGGCTCCATTGTTTATTCAAGTGTAATCCAATTGTAATTTAAGGGCTATCCAGATATTTATGATTCTGGCATGTGTTCTCTAGACTCATTTGAAAAGTCATAGCTTTTAAGATTGGCCAGAATAGTTTGATAAAGAATAATTCAAAGGACAATCATGTCTACAAGATATTGTTTGTGCAAATTTATTTGCTTATCTGTCAGGTTTACAGTTGAATTTATTGTTGTTTTTCATATTGTTATTCTTGCAATTTGACTAAAGTGCAAAATTATATAAAGTACAATAAAATGGAAAGTGAAATTTTCCTCCATTTCCTACAGCAGTCTACGGCTCCACCCCCAACGTTCTCCATGCCAGTAACAGTCCAGGCATCTAATCAAAGCACACTGCAATTTAGTAATCCTGGCAACGCACTGGTAACTACCTCCTATGTAACATCATCATCGCTTTCAGATCCCCATCTCTTGTCACCACAGCAACCGTCTCTTCAGAGAAACACGGTGTCTCCTGGGTTGCCACAGCGACCAGCCAGTGCAGGTGAGCCAGTGACTTTCTGCTGAGTGTGGAAAGACATAAGGCATCTGCAGACTAATAAATTCAGCAGAAACTGACTGTGAAGTATTGGTGACCTTCCTCTTTGCAGCAAGATGTTACTTTAATAACATAATTGACTGAGTCGGTCTTTTATTTAATAGGAAAATATATTTATGCAGAATGTTATTGCTATAATTCAGGAAATGCAAAAGCCCCTATAGGCAATGGTGGTTCAAAATCATTGATTTATCCATGCTGCCCTGTCATGTGGTCATTTCTGTTCATTTTGCCTTTTCGATAGGAGCGCTTCTCGGAGGAGACATGAATAATTCAAATGGAGGATGCCCAAGTCCAGTCCGTGAGTACTTTATTTGAAACCTCAGTCCTGTATGGTGTCATTTGTAAATTATTACTTATTTTGTCACTGATAAGTATTTTCTTATCTGGTCTGTATGAGTGTTTGTTACAAAATCCTTTCAAAGGTTCTCTTCTCTCCTCCTTTGCACCATCTGTGATTGTGCATAACAGATACAGGGATGCTACCAGTAACTTATGCATGGGATTTCCAACACTTACCCTAAGACAGCTAGTTACATTAATTGATCTCTGTTAAAAATGACTTGTTATGTTATATATATTGTAATGCCATTATATTTTCTCAAGTTTTAAAGTCATTCTGTGTACCATTGCTTGGCATTTATTATTTCAAATCACTTTGTACATTTACATGCCCCTTAAACTTAGTTTGTAATTGATTACTGTATTAAATTTGCAACACATGTCAAGTCTGAGAATGGAAAAATTATTATTATTATTATTATTATTATTTACTTTTTTAAATTGCACTTTTGCCTCTGGTCACAGCCAGGACAAATACTTGTATTAGTAGAAGTATTTGTCGATGTAAATGTAAAACATTTTCATGGTGATGTGTGACTTTTCTTCCTATTAAATATTTTGTCTCTGTCAAAGCATGTCCAATAGGCATCCGACAGCAAAGCAAATCTGTGTAGAGCTTATGATTTTTACAGTTCCATTTCCTACTGCTTACTTTGGCCAACACATTGACCTTTTTATCTCATTGTTTCCAATATGTACGCATTTGATAATAACCAGTGGCTATTTACTTTACACATGCTATGTGTATTCTGGGTATTGACATCTCTTTTACCAGATATTTGGATTTAGTGGCTAATTTTGACACAGCCTTGGAATGCACTCATACATTGGCACATTCTGTACCCTGCTGTCTAACTTCACCTGTTTGATTTTGCCATTGATTTTAGTCCAATCTCACCTTTGTTTTTGTGTAGCTAATGGATATACCAGTGCAAGGGCCTCCCCAGGCCTCCTCACCGTTTCCAACGGCAACAATATGGGGAAAGTAGTTCCGGCCAAGTCCCCACCCCCACCTCCCAGCCCCCAGATGGTCAACAATCGCAAGCCAGATCTCCGAGTCATCACCTCACAGGGTGGAAAGAGCCTTATGCAGATGGTGAGATTAACCAAGCACCTTGAAGTATGGTTTTGGGTTATGATGGTCAATTACATGGAAATTTTTCTTAGATTTATTGTTATAAATAGTTGGAACCTAAGTACAGATCAGTGTTTATATAGGACAACGTCGTGCACAGTAGTATGATAGGTCAAACGGCCAGCATCGTTTGAACTGGAACGTTTTGGGTTTTTACACTATACAGAACACTCTGAAGGTGACTAGAAAGTTAGCAAGGCCCCATATTTTGTCAGAAACCCTGAAAATATTTCAACAGCTTGGCAAAGCGTTCTGTACAGTCGGTCGGCAGTTTTTTAGCCATTTGCCTTCGCAATAGATATTTGTGTAATAAAAGACCATTTTCTGACATTTGTAAATAAAAAGTCTGGCTTAGAGGTGCCCCCTGAGAATACTGAGATCGTTTGAGGTCCAACATCTGATTTAAGACTCCTACAGACTGTGTGTTTACAGCAATCACAAGTTCATTCAGTGTTAGATGGTTATCTGTGTTTTACTGTATGGTGCGTTGGACGCCTGGTTAAACATTGCACTACTTTAAGCAGGAGAACAATATGCTTACAGGCTGCGACAGAGTTAATTTCTCTCCCTTTCTTTCAGCAAGGGACTTTGACGTACAAAGTTATTAAAATTGTTTTTTCTATGCTTATATTTACTTTTAAGTAAGAAAACTGAGTCAGAGTTGTAACCCTCTCTGTTACCACTCTTTGCAGACAGAGGATGATCTGGAGTTGGTAAACGAGGTGAATTTCTCCACATCTGTCACTTATATGAGTTAATGGCTATTGATTGCCCACTCATTAGCATGGTTTCAGTAGTAGTCTTTATTATTATTATTATTGTTGTTTTGGTCTTGTTACACTTGCATTTCTGGGGATTATCTTAAGTTTGTGCTTACCACCTGACTGCATGTGGTTCAGATGTCATGAATGTGTTGTTGGGCATTTGTAATAATCTCTTGTTGTCTTATTTACTGTCCATTTGTACAGTTTCTAGTTGAAGGATCACACATTAAGTATTGAACGTTGTAGTGTAATTTAGACCGCATCATTGCATTGTCAGTTTTGAACTTGCCCATTGAAACTTAAATAATTTAATAAGGCCTCTGATGCTCATCAAGGTGTAAACATTATAGTCGCCGTAACAAAACATGTATAAAGGGTAGGATGTGTGAAGGAGGGAAGGAAATATCTTACAGATATCTTGTATTTTTCTCTGTTTGACCCGAATTTCCGTGACTTATAATAGTTTTGAATTTGGCTCATTTATTTCATCATGGTACCACTTGAAGCATGGGTGTATTTTCACTTGGCATTGTGGTGAAAAGCACAGATGAGCATGTTCCTTGTTCACTGGAAGTGTCAGACTCTCCGTTTCTCCTTCTACCTCGCATGCATTGTAGAGATGCTCAAGAAATAACAGGCATTACATTAAAGGCACTTACTTGAAAATTGGCTCCATAGATTTGTGTAGAAAAACTGTGGTTTGATTATTTGGAGACAAAACAACATGAAGCTTCTTGAGTGCAAAATTAGGCATTTTTTGTTATTCACATCACATAATTACAAAATACATTTTGCTTTTACAACTTTATCATATAACATGTCGATAAGGTTCATCTTAAATTCACTGAGGGAGGAACAGCAGCAGTTCTGCTTTTGCTGATAGGCTTTTATACCTTACAGCGGTTTCTACACAGAAATGACAGCATTCTAGCAGACAATTTTTCATTGGATAGTGATTATTTTTTCTCATTCTCACCCTGACGCCCCACCTCACTCCTTCACTAAGGCAGTTAATTGAATCGGGCCCCTCTCTCTAGTCTGTATACTTTCATTATTATAGTCAGCAAAATGTGGTAAAAGGATAATCTGTGTCATAAGATGAAGAGGAATTCTTGATCAGCAATTGTTTAATATTTGGATTTTTTATTTTTTTTGGACTAAACCATCTACCCATTTTCTAACCCACATAAGCCTGGCCAGGATCGTGCTGGCAGCAGGGTCAATAGCGCAGCCCAGACTTACAGACTTCTCCAACAACTTCTTCTCAAGTTTGAGCCAAAATAACTGAATATAGAAATGAAATGCCTTTAACGTAATCCACCAACTCAAAGTTCACTCAAAGCAGAGAAACTGTCGATGCATGTCATCAGGAGCCACCTGAAAGTAAATCCACTTGACTGAGATTTACTTGAGCAAGCACATCATTATGAATCCAGCCATACACACATTGCCATTCCCTACCTATGCCAGACATTACATTTACCGAATGAACTGTCTTTTCAACTTTCTTTCGCATTCAGTGAAATGTCATTGCAATGTTATTCTGGTGTCTATTGTGACTGTCCTCTCTGCTAGAATGCCCAGCGGTTGGCAGCAGGAGCCCAGGTGGCACAAACTCTCACCACGCCAGTGGTCTCTGTAGCCACACCGAGCCTCCTGGCACAGGGGCTGCCCTTCTCTGCTATGCCTACAGCGTACAACACAGGTCAGTTGGAAGCAATTGACCGTAAAGATTTTCCTCTAGCTCTTGTAAAAATAGATGGAACTTTTTAAAAATCAAAGACTAAGAATATGCTACACCCCCCAAAGTTTTCCCATACTTTTTTGAAATAAAAGAACATAGGGGCAATTAAATTCATCCATATAACAGCCAGAGGAGACATAATTAGCAGCTGAAACCATCATTTCTACTAAATTGCCAAATGCTGCAAGTTATCTAATAAATTGCAAATTTGTGTATTTGCATAAATTACATTACTTTAATGATGATTTTCTTATTCCCCAGAGTAATCACCTCATAGTATTTTCTTTCTAAGTCTAATGTTGAATTAACTTTCTCTACCTTTCATCATAATAAAAGCTCTGCTGGGGTTTTGCCTCCTAAATCTGACAACATGATAGTTTGCATTAAACGAAACAAACACAACACTTCAGTGTACAACAAACAAACAAACACATTTTATGAAGTTTCTTACACATCAAATAAGATTAAAAAACAACTATTTTTGAAAGATGTTGCAGTAAATTAAAGAGCTGAATTGTGCCTTTTTTCATCTCAAGAGTACCAGCTGACAAGCGCAGACATCACTGCTTTACACGCTCTGGCATCACCTGGCGGCTTGTTGCCAACCAGCGTGTCCACATGGCAACAGCAGCAGACTGTTTCTCAGCAACAGCAGCAACCACAACAACAGCAGCAGCAGCAGCAGCAACCGCAGCAGCAGCAACAACAACAGCAACAACAGCAACTTAATCTTGCATCACTCAGCAACTTGGTGTAAGTCTTTGCTTTATTTATTTATTTATTTTTTAATTGACTCTTTTGGTAAACATGGGATGGTTTTCAAAAAGCACAGCCATTATTCATATCTTAGTGTCAAGGATGAATCCTGGTGGTTGTTTAGTTTTGGTAATTCAGTAGCACCTTGTGTAATAGCACAGTAATTACTATCAATGTACTTACTGCTGTATAATGCTAACCTTTCCAATCAAGAAAGAAAAGAATGAAAGAAGGGTATTTTATTGATCCGCATAGGGAAATTAATTCTCTGCATTCTTACCCATCCTCAATGAGGAGCAGTGGACAGCAACATGCGCATGCAAACACACACACACACACACAACAGCGCCCGGGGATCAACTCCAAATCTTCTACCTTGCCTTGGTCAGGGGCAACAGCAGGAGTGATTAGCCTAACACACGTGTTTTTGTGGGAGGAGTAATCTGGAGCACCCAGAGGAAAGCCATGCAGACACAGGGAGAACATGCAAACTCCACACAGAAAGGTGTGGAGGTCGACCCTGGGATTCGAACCCACAACCTTCTTCAAGGCAACAGTGCTAACCACCACCCCACCGTGCCGCCGTCAACTTGCATGATATCACATAACATGTCTTTATATGCAGTCAGTTCACATTCCTTAATTACTGAATTGGTCTCTCACCAGCATGTCACCATCTCTTCATTACTTCATTCTCAAGATCAGTTATTTTGGAGTACTGCACCGCCCCAATATTATTAAATAGACAAAGCCCTCTGCCCAACACAGGCCTTAAACTTTTTTAATATCTAATTTGTAGATTTATCTTATCGTTCACAAATTTTTTTGTTATATGGCAAACACCATCGGTAGATATTTTTAATTTTTGTCCCAAAAAAAGCATTTCAACATTTTGTACCAGATTTGAACGAATAAAGTACAAATGAAACTTAAGCAGTGCAGCTGCCATGTGATAGACTGAGTGACCCGATCGCTGCAAGATTAGTTTCGAATGTAGATCCTTGAAGTGTGTTCTCTCCTCTTGTCCACAGCATGTGGGGCATGGACAAACAGAGCAGCGAGCTGTCTAACCAGGTGTCCAGTCTGGCTGCCAATCTGAGGTGAACAGCCACTAGTGTTTGTGCGTGTCCATGCGTGTGTGTCCGCTTGTGTGTGTGTGTGTGTGTGTGTGAGGGTGACATGTCATGACCTTGTCAATAGGGGGAGTTGATTTCCACTTTGCATTTTCACATTTGTGAAACTTGTCTTATTAAAATTCAATTGAATCAATATAAAACAAACATTTCCGTTACCATAGTCACCATTAGTTTACCATAAAGACAGACATTCTCTGATGATTTTTTTATTCTTGAAATGCATAATGAAATAAATGTTCCAAAAGTTGCAGTCAAATACCAATCTAACAAAAAGATAAGATATGAGCTCGAGTCTCCTCAAAAGGTGGGAGGGATATTCATTTACAGCATCATTCAAGATTGGGATTGTGTAAGTTTTTATTAAGCGCTGTTAAAAATCTCTTAGAAGACCATAAGCACCGACTTTCCTAAAGCTGTATCTTAGATTGTACTTCAGTCAGAAACTGCTCATTTTCAATGTTGTCCATGTAGTCTAGACTTAACCTTGTACATGCATGGAGAAACCAGAAACCGTCATTTACACTGTGCTTATGGGCTTCATTTGAGTAAAATAGTAAACATGAAACTTGACACCCAGCAGTTGGTTGTTGACTTTGAAATATAACCATGATGTTGTGTTTGTCTGGTTTTGATACAAGCTTCAAGTAAAAGCTTAACTTGTTGGTCACATTGCAAAATAGTTAGAAAATTTTAGCATAACATATAAATGCTAACCATGTATCTGAAAGAGCCCAAGCTTACTCGCACCACAAATGGCAAAACGCACAACATTTAAATTCAGTAGACTTATACAGTGTGCATACTTTTGTGCACTCATCATGGTAAAACATTGTAGTTTGTTTAGTTAGATTTGAAGGTTTTAATTTTTTTTTCCTACTTGGTTGCAATCAAATAGTGATTTGAATTTCTTGACTTCCTTTGTCCCCTATTTAACACAACAGACCACTCACAGATGGTTTTGTGTCCGGTCTACCTATTTATTCTATAGAAACGCTCTGATTTTGGTGTCTTCGGTGGCAGAGTAAAGATGCAGCAGATCAGGGTCTCTTTTGCTATATTTGTGTGTTTCAGAACACACAGACATTACATTATTGCTGTTGTTGAAAAAAAACTTTTTTTGCAATAATGTCTCACACTTTTCCATGCCTTCTAATCCACCTCTTTCCTTTGGTTTGGGCTCCAACATTTTGTTTTCTCCCCACAGTGTTGGCTCTCCGTCCAACCTGCTCTTGGGTAGAGATGAGTGGTTGGGCCGGTACTGTATCACACTTCCTTTTTCCTGTATGTCTGTGCGCTTTTGGCTGGCTTCCCTAAGCATGTCTAGTGCTGTCTGCAGTCAAACAGGAAAGAGTCATAGTTCCGGTTTCCACCATGTTCTCTATCCTGAGATTTGTTTTAATCATTTGTATTTTCTTCACACCTCAGCCAATACATTGCAAACCACCTTGTCATGCAAAATCATTTCATGCTTTGTGGGTTGCTGATTTGTGGCACTTTTGGGAATAATCAGGCATTATTTTGCTTTGAAAATGCTCAGAATTGACAAAATACCTATATAATCAAATGTGGCTTTTCCCTGTTGATGCTTAGCCTTGTAAAGTATATTTTGGAAACTTGGGTGATCTCCCAGCAGTCATAAACTGTTGTTAAATGTCCTTTATATTGTCTTTTTTCTCATCTTTCCTCTGTTTTGTCCCTCATTTTCCATTTTCTTCCTACTCTGAATTTGTTCTCAGGCCTGTCACCCACATACCTCAGGGCGCCATGCTGACAGTCAACACAAATTCCAGCGTGAGCATCAAGTCGGAGCCTGTCTCGCCTGGCCGAGATCGCAGCACCCCTTGCCCACCTCCCTCTTCCACTACATCATCCTCAACCTCAGGCAGTGCTATACTGACTGCGCCGCCCCAGTACAACTCCCTGCTATGCTTGGAGCCCACAACAGGCCGCTCTCCTGCAGACAGCGTGAGCAGCAATGCCAGCTCTTTTGAGGGCAGTGATCGCGATGATCCCGGTGTAGCTGGCGGCGGCGCGGGAGGAGGAGGAGGAGGAGGAGGAGGTGGAGGTGGCGTCACTGCAGGTGGCACAGTTGGCGTGGGTGGCACCAGCCGACCTATGGCGCCTGACTTCAGTCCTTCTGCCGAGCTCCTCAGGGTGTCAAATGAACCAGAGCAAGATGGAGGAAACATCAAGCGCATGAAATTGGATGCCTGGGTCACATAGAGGTGATGCCCAACACATAAACATTTTGGTGACACTTAAAACAACACATACTCATGCACTCACCCCTAAATCCCCACTGCCATGTGACACTACCATTACACATCTGCCTCGATCCAAAATTACACAATGCCTACTGAGCTGCAGACTCACAAGGCTTTGCCAAAAAAATGGATACAATTTAAAAATAAAATATCAGAATCTTGTGAGGTAAAGCTTGGAGTGAGGGAAGGGTGGCTTTGTGTTCACCTCAGCTCTTCTGTCCAGGGTAGGTCAATAAAATGACAGTAGGTTATTAATGGACTCCATATAGTTATTTCTTTTGGTAGGAATGAGATGTAAACCTGCTATCTAATAAAAACATAAAGATATTTATCCTTCACATTTTCACGATTTCAACACTTGCGTATACCCATGTCCCATATGACCTTCAGGCATCTACATTGAGCTCTGCTGCATTGTTCTCAGTGTGACTGGTGACTCAAACGCTGACTGTCAACATTACAAACTTCTGCCACACCGACTGGACATTCTTGTTCGTAGAAATCAAGCTTGGTTTAAGAGGACAGAGTTCAGCATCTGGCACTCGGCTAAGAGACCCACATAGTCTTGTAGATAAACCAAGAGTACATCTTTCCGCTGCCATGATTACCACCCTGGTAGCCAAGCCCGAGCTCCCAGGTGGCATTGTGTGGTCAATTCATGCTGCCAGACAAGGCAAAGGAGTCAAGCACCTGGCCAGAGTGCCAATATCAACCTCTCTTTTTAAAAAAAAAATGCCAAATGCCTCGTGCCGTGCAGGGAAGAATTTGAAGAATTATCACTCACAATGACTCATGTCAATAAATGAAACTGTCATCGCTATACAAGCTTTGAACTTGCCATCACTCTTTTCTCAGATTGGGTTATCCTCTTGTCCACTCACCTCACCTCCTTTCTGAACTTGAATGGAAATTGTTGCATCAGAAATCCAGAAATAATAACAGGAGTAGATGCCATCCAGCTAAATGCATAGTATGATTTTTTTTTAGCCTCTTGAGGCTCTTGGTAGGTAAGTATTTGATTCTCTAAGTCCAAGTGTTCTTTATCTGTTGGTATTTTAAATCTGTTTTTAAGGTCAATTTAGTTGTCCACAAGTAGGAATTTTGACTTTGTATAAAATCACTCCCTATGGAAAAGCTTTGATGTCCTCTTTAGCTCTCCCTAGCTCTTTGCAGTGTTTCAAAAGGTGAAAGGAAAAGACATTTTCTATATTTCTACAGCTTCAGTTGGCGAGAAAGTAAAATAGCTTTTCAGCTTCAATGATGTGTATGTACATATGAATATATTTGCATAGACTTTGCTAGGTATTCCTAAAACAAGCAATGTGTTGATTCTCAGTGGATCTGTTTGCATATATGAGTGTGAATTTGATATGTTTCGAGCTACAGTGCGGGGTTACGCCACACTAGGACTCATTTAAGTAACCTGTTTTATGCTCGTGTTGATGGTGTGTGCACTTTTTGTCTCACGCGAAGGCCTGCTTGGATGTGGTGTCATCATATCTCTTGCCGCACATTTTAAACTCACAGTAAAATTAAGGAAGGAAATCATTAGGGCATTGACTGATACAATTGAGATCTAGAGATACAGTACACTTTCAGCTTTTTTTTACCCAGTTTATCCATATTTTTATTCACAAAATCATCTTACTTCTGTTTCTTTTTCATTTTTTTTACATTACACAGGTTTTGCCTTTAAGATTTTTCGGCATGAAATTAAGCCAAGGAAAAGGCCAAGCAGGAACGGTTTCTCTTAGCTGCAGTTCATTTCAGATGTGAAATTTACAGATGCGTTTGTCGGCTTTTTGTTGGCTGTTCTCTTGACACAATCCAATACACCCTTTAATCCATGTGGGTGAAGTGGTGAAGAAAGAAGTACGTCTTTGGTGTGTTTCATCCTAAAACAGCCCACAGTGCAGCTTGGGAAACCAGTGTTGCCTCACTGCACACAGCTTAACAGTCAACTAATGGAGAACTTTGCCTATCAAAATATGAGAAAGCTTACTGATACCATGATGCTTTCATTTTCAAGTTTCTCTCAACCTATGGGACTGCAACATTTCCTTTTTGCAAAAATGTATTTCTATAGAAACGCTTGTTTGTGGGCACTGATAGTTGACTGAAATGTGACACCACACCGATGGCTTCAGCGTGACGTAGCGTGCAGGTTTGTTCATGTATAAAAGGTTCTCTGTCCAATCTAGCAGTGTAGTCACAAGACAATCTATATAAGAAATGAAAACCTGCACCCCTGTTAATTGTTGTGTACAATGTTTTTTAGAATCTCACTATTTTTGGATTGTTAATTTGTGCTGGTGACAGTTCCATTGTCTATTATTATAATGATATAATTATGGAGCTTTTATTTTATTGCTATTTTGTGTAGCCAACAGTTTTTTCTCTTATTTTATCTTCCTTATCATAAACATAGTACTGGTTTCCTTTTTTAGAAACAACTTGCTGAAAATTGCACGATCAGTTATTGTGGTATTAGTAAATGCAATGAAGGAGACACCAGTTAAATGCTGCAATTTTAATTAAGATATACAATATATTTATAAAATGGGGAAAACATCTAAATTTGGAAACCATTGAATTTGAAAATGTACTTGCATGGATAACAGGTAACGGTAAAAAATATGTTACATGCAGTAATGATAAAAGGACATGCATCACAAATGAGTTTTAAAGCAACTCAGAATAATGTAGCATATGAAATACTAAAGATTAAATTTATAGCTAATATATTGTGTTGAGCTAGTCTGCTTTGGGTTTTGTTGTAAAAGAAAAAAAAACTTTTTTTGAGAATGTTATACAATTTGTGTATATTTTCATATACAAAGTATGCACTGATATGTTATTGAAATTCTATACCGCTTTTACAAAAAGTGTTTGTTGTACCAAAGTATCCAAGTCCCTTGAATCCTTATCCTTTTTGCGTATGTTTTACCGTATTTTATATATTAAATAGACAAACTGAGTGAAATGAACGTGAATCTTTGGTGTAATTTATTCAAGTGCTTCCTCTTCGCAATGTTTATTGGGAAGAAAAAGATAACCTATTAGCATAAGCAATCAGCTATATGTACATAAACAAACACGGGATCAATTAATTCTGGATTTCAACACTTTCTAGGTCTCTGCAGATTTCTAGCCTGTTTGGTGAGAGTATTTTAGACAGCATCAGGGTCACAATATGCATTGCTGAAAAATTAAATTGGTCAAATTTGAATGCACATTTTCAATTGAGCATTTTGAAAGGAAGGCCTGTTTTTGAGACTAAGAGTTATGCATCCCTCTGATGACAGCTCCATCAAACACGGCACTGAAAATATGCAATCTCATTTCTCTGAACAAATGGATGAGTTGATACCTTAAGTTAATCATTCTGCTCCAATGTTCCATCTGTTTTCAAATTACATCTGCCGCTCAAGAGTGAGGCCTCTCATGGGTGAGAAGTAACTGGAGTTTTAACGTTTAGTTTCAATATTTGCCACAAGGTGGCAATGAGTTCTCATTTACAAATGCTTCCATGTAATCCTAGAGGCAAATGCAAAATTAACTGAGACAGAAAACTCAGCCATTCGTTGTGAAAACTGCGACTTACTTAACCCCCCCCCCCCATTGCTTCCACTGTCTCTGCGCTAATCCATGTCCGGACAGTGACACCAAAGGACTCGTGCTCATAAAGTTTAAGTTTGAATCTAATGAAAAGCCCAAAATGTCAAAGACATCAAAAGAATCAACAGGCATTCTGAAAAAAATGATGCGCAACATATACGAAATGAAGAAAAGTGATTAATGTAATAGATTTTGCATTATTTAATCTCTTTTTTGGTCCTTTGCTGCATGGTCTACTCCTCTGATGCACACACAGTTCCCCTCCGTTAGCTCAACGTGGGCGTATACACGGGTTTAGCCGCTAACTAAATCCTGCTTTGTGTCGTACATCACTTCCCGTCTTAAAAATCACCAGTGTACAGAATCGCAACATGCTAGATGATAAAATTGTTTCATAATGTTATTATTTATTTATTTTTGTCGTTTATTTCCCTTTCTGGTGCTTGTCTTCGTGCAGCAGCGGTCTCCTTACATCCCAACTTCCGGTAACACAGAGAAAGGACCTAAGCTGCGAGAAAGGATGTCTTTTGAAGTGCCTGAACCCAGTGACAGGCACGGATCAGGCGGTTTGCAAAATTATTTTTTCCAAATGTAATGAACCTATAGAACTGTGTTTTGCATTGGGAAACGAACAACTGTGGTAAATATGAAATTTGAATCGTCAGATAAATTAAAAAAAGAGAACAATGTGTACATTAATATAACAAAGGTTGAAAGATGGCAAAAACAGTGAAAAGAAGAAGGAAGTGGAAGTTCGTTGATAAAATAAACAGCAGGGAGAAATGATACATAAATGTACATTAGAAATGATAGAACATGTAATTGTTTCCTCAAACTATTAGAGAATTTAAAAGAGTTTGTGCAGAGCAGATGAGTATATAATATATGTGTACATATATGTGTGTGTGTGTGTATATATGTATTGTATGTATTCACTAAACGAACCTGTGACCTTTCAGACCGCGTTTCTTCCGTCAGTGCTTATTATGGCCATTGAAAGCAGTGTTGAGAAATCTGGCATTCACTCAATATAAAGGCAGCTTTTCATTCCTTTTAATTGTAGTTACGCTTGTTTTGTTTAAGTGATCTAAAAGTAGGATCGGTGTGACTCTAAAAATAACTTTCAATGTGGCATGGCTATTTTGGTCAACACTGCCGTAGGCCTCTTCAGAAAATGGCTCTGTGTGGGTTTGCCAGAGTACTGCGTCTGTGAATTGATGGTGCAGATGGTTGCTAAGGGCTGCACAGAGTGGAGCGAATAGCATGAGAGGGGTTAGTTACACATGGCTGTTCACACTGTTCTTTAGACACCCTGCAACAGGCCAGTCATCAGAACCATGAGAGCGCCACTTACACCCACATCCTTTAACAGATAAAATGACCTAAGACCATTTTCTGTTGCCGTGTTTCCAAGATACATAATAATTATAGCTTTGGTAACTACCCACCTCATCTCCTCCTTTCTATCCCAGTGATCACTGTGTATGTCTCTTAAAAGTCCACAAAAGTAGTAAACCGCTCCAAAACAGGCATCTGGACAATGCTCTGATGCCTGAACTACTCTGTCACATTCACACTCCCGTGACGCCAGCTCACTATGCAAGAGGCTGAGGTAATGTTTGAGGCAAACAGCAAGACAGAGAACACAGGGGTGTGTGTGTGTGTGTGTGTGTGTGTATGCATGTTAAAGACAAAGAGAAAGAGAGAGAGAGAGAGAGAGAGAGTGAGAGAGGTCCTCATAAGACCCCAGAGCAGGGCTGCCAGGGAACTCATAACAGAGCCACAACATTCCCAAACGACGCTGTATCTGCACTACAGCCGAGGACACAGGAGAGACAGCAGAAGGTGAACGCACAACCCAGGAGGGCAAAAACATTTCAGAACATCACCAATCAGAAAAGTAATCAGACTTGATCATGATGGAAGTGGTCCTAACCAGACTGCGGGACTTCTCCTGCAAAACCAGCACCTTTGACGACTGTAAGCCAGCAGGACAGAGTGCATGCAGAGATCCTTGGACGCCAGCTGGCCACATCAGGCAAGGATGCACAGTTGGAGAAGGCGGTGCTTACAAAGTGGACATTGAGAGTGCACTGGCCTGGCTGCGCAGGGAATTGGTAAGAACTCATTTCATGTATGACATTTGATGAGATCATGATGCCTTACAGAGTTCAGACTAAAGTGACTAGTTTGCAAAGCCTTGCAAAAGGCTGTTTGGTTTTATATAAAAAATATTGAATATTGCCATGGCTGCTATTTATTGTATTGAGATTAAGCAATATTTAAGTTCATAATGAAAGGCCATAGTTTTGTGTGGTCCTCCTACAATTGCTGGATTCCAGTAAAACATACAAGCATTTTATTGTCCATTATATTAATTGTTTGGCATTTTGTCAGTGACGTAAAATGACCTCTGCATTCAGTCAGACTTCTTTTGTGTAGGAGGCCCAAGTTATTGTAGTTTTGCCCCTAAGATGCGTGCAGGTCATGTTGTTACAAACTTACTTTTAAATGGTGTGTTCGGGTCTGTGTGTGTGTGTGTGTGTTTGGGCTTCTGTGTGCAACTGTGTAAGACTCATTGTCATCTCATGATAAATCACTGGACATTTACTGCCTTCACCCTGAAAGGCTCGTCATGGTAACGAAGTGTTTTGAGCTCAGGATGGCAAGCGGACAAAGGACTTCAGACAAGGCCAATAAATCCTGCCAAAGAAAGAAACGCCTGTGAAAAATTGCCAAGAAAGGCCATAATAATAAGTTTCACAAAAATATAGCTGTGTGGAAATCTAAGGTGTGATCTTGTTTTCAAAATTTTTTTTCAAAAAAAGGTCCAACTGTGGTAATAAACAGAAAATGTAAATGCAGATTGGTGCAGGAGCTTTTTTTTTGTTTGGGACATTCCGTACTCCTGGACTCTGGGGTGGCTGGTATTCTGTACATTGTATTTTACAATACTGGCAATTAGACAACATCTCATAAAAAAAAGGAAGAAAGAGAGCCATCAAAAAGGACATTTGCATTTGAAAGAGGGCAGCTCTCAAATGAAACGGCTGCAGCAATGCCTGTAGCTGCACACTGAGCGTGAAGGAGACATTTTCTCCGATTTCCTCCCTGTCGGTTTTCTGTCACTCAATCGTCCCATAACTTAATGATTTAACTAACGTGTCCTGTGTGTAGATGGAAATGCGATCCCAGGACCAAGCTCTGATCCGACAGCTAATGGAACTTCACTCCGGCATCCAGGAGCTCAAGCAGGAGTTGTCTGAAGAGGAGGAAGAAGAAGAAATGGACGAGGAGGGAGAGGAGGGCAGCAGCTGGGATTTTGAAAGTGGACAGGGAAGTTACTCAGGGGGAGTGGGTTTATCCATTTCCTACCTGAAGGCGCCCTCACCTCTCTCCTCAGGAGCTTTGACTAAGAGAGGATTCAGCAGGAGAAGCTCTGTGCCTTGAAAATGGCAAATTAAACCAATTGAAGTCTCTCCTCATGTCCAGAGTCACAGGTCAACAGGATAAATTCAATATTTCCCCTTTTCAGTTGAAAGGATGGGTGGAGTTTAAGAGGGATGATCTCTATCATCGTCGTACAACAGATCATACACATGTTACATCAAATTACATTTAAAGATATGTCCTTTATCTCACCCAGTAGACCGACACACGTATTGATTCCCTCACAGCGGATCCACCATTATTTATATTTCAACTACAGCAATCAAATCATGAATCATTTCGACGCTATTTCAGATTGATTTTTGTGAAACTGTGTGTTTTGTTCCTCAACTGAGGGCGATCATTGCCTTTGTGTTTTGTTACTGTGTGTAAGTAGCCTAGAGGTGTCAGAAAGAGAGTTTTTTTCTCTGTATACTTTATGTATAGTTATGACTCAAGCATTAATTATAACCTTGTAAAAACATTTGACTTCGTTCCCCAATATTGTACAAATGTATGTATAAGTTTTTGTCACCTCTGTTTAACAACTGACATCATTCACATGCTGAATGTTCCTTTTACAGCTGTAAGCGTATACAAGTGGTTTGAAGGCAGCAATAGGATCCCCTCAAGTTTATTGCATCTTTTTCTTACGAACATTCAGTATGATAAATGATTGTGGTCCCGATAGTACTTGTTGTTCCTGATCTTGGGTAGTATAGACACTGTAAACCAAAGTATCTGTCAAACTGAAGGACGGCACTACAAGCAGCACAGTGAGCCACTCTGTAAACGTGTATTATTAAAAGTTCTCTTCAATAGAATGCTGATTGATAAGTAGAAGCTCCGGTTGTTTGAGATCTCAGGTCTGTGAAATGTTCCGTAGTATTTCAAACAGGTACTGTACAGCAATGGGACAGTATGCCACATTAAAGATATGAAAATAAGAAAAGTTGCATTTTATCTTTGTCAACACAACGTTACACAACTGAGTGAAATTGGTTGTATTATATGTATAAGTTTTTTTTTTCAGGAATAAAAACATGTAACTAAAACCATGTTTTTAGTGCTAATCTGCATTAGCCATTCTTATGATTTGACTTCTAAAAGACACCAAGAACAGTAAAACCAACCACATTTTGTTTTCTGTTCCCTTTAATCACATTGCAACATTTTTTTAATCAAACATTTTTATGACAATGGGATGTTATATCATGAGTATAATGCATTCAGCAGTCATGTGACTTTCGCGTTGTCAGGTTTTCTCTTACATTTTGATAAGAGTCATTGCTTTGTCCTCCGTACACTCCATGATATCTCACAATCTCCAGGTGGTCCCCAGCGACAGGCGAGTCACTGCTGACCGTCGGCTTCTACTTCCAAACTTCCACAGCTCTCCCTCCTCAGTCTTTGGATCTCTGTGTTGAGCCCGAGTAATGTCTGAGCCAGCTGAAGGTCCTGGGAGCGCATCTCCAGCTGCGTGACAACAGGGAAGTAAGTCAGAGCTGTCACATCTGTGCCTTACGCCGTCTGGAGATGGGCTGTCACATATAACTAGAATATTCCATAAACAAACTATCAGAAGAACTGTTTAAAGTACCCTACAGTATTGTATTTGAGTATTGTGAAGGAAATATCTCACGCGGATGTACTAGTTGGTTTGCAGATTATAGATATCTTGTACAATCTTTCTATAGAATAAGACATAACAATTGCATGGTTAAAAATGCAATGGAATTCATAACCCCACTAATAAAAGTTGAATTTCAATTGTCTTTATTTCAGATACTTAAACTTTTGTTAAATTATGAACTATTTTTTAAGCAAAAAATAAAAAAAATGTATTGGCCTGGAGAGTAAATGTTACTATGAGTAATTGTTTTGCCTAAATAGAATTAAGAATGTACCACATGCTCCTTTAATGAGGTGTGTTGGTTACTCACCAGTTCAGACCGCAGCCAGGTTATTGCTCCATCTATCTGTGCCCTCCGCAGCTCTTCGTTGGCTTGGAAACTCCTGCCGACGCTGACTGGACTGACAGAGGAGCCAGCATCTCGAGGGTCCTCTCTGGATTCCCCTGTTGTCCTGAAGGCGTGAATCAGCTTGTTCTTAATGTTCTCCAGGACCATCGTGGTCAACGTGTCCTCGCTGTGACTGTCTCGATCCATGATTGGAGTTACAGCTGTGTATGTGTGTGGCCGTGAGTGTGTGCGTCTGTTGCTCAGTTGTTGCCTCTATCTGCACAAAATGGTCTTCCATCCAACTTTAGGGCCTCCTCTGCCTGCGTTTCTGCCCTGCTTGTCACTGCAGTGGGCCCAGGTTTCCTCTCTTCTTCCTTCCCCTGTGTGACCGGCACGGTGCAGCAGAAGTTTGTGCGCCTCTGTTCAGCAGCTGCACTCATCCCTTTCCCTGCCGAGTGTGAAGCTGGCTTGTTTTGTCATTGTTACTATGGAGAAACAGAGCAGCCCTCCGCCTCCATGCCCCCTCCTCCCTTTGGTCACCCTTCTAAGAATAGTGGAGGATCTTGGACAAAGACCATTGTTGCCACCAAAAAGAAGTGAAACCCCCTCCGACCGCTGCCACCACACCCTCCCCTTTTTTTCTTTCTGTCTCCTGCTCTCAGTCAGTCCTGCCCCTATACAATTCAAGTGTGAGAAATGGCTTGTGAATGAGCTCTCATTTGGACAAATACCCATCTGTAAACCTGTCTGTGTGTATGTGTGTGTGTGTGTGTGTGTGTGTGCGAGCGCGTGCTTGTACTGTCAAATCCAACAGAATCCCAGTAGGCTTTTCAGTGTTTCTCCCTAAATAAGACCTGCTTGTCAGCTTAGGAGAGAGACATATTGGGTGAGGTGGGAGACACAGCCGATTCAGAGGTACAAAGGCCATCCTACGGTGAAATATAAGCAGGGCCTTTGTGCCCAAGTTAAATCCACTCTCCCTGTGGGGGATTCTGGGATGTTGTTGGCTGCTGGCAGCCGTTTTGTTCCCGTGAGTTCTGGATAGCGATGAAACAGGGGACTACTGTACTTTCTCGTCTGACTCATGGCCTGGCTGTAAGAATGAAGGGGCAAATTTGGAAGGCGTATCAGATTAATCTATCGATTTCACGCACGCAAGGTTATTCTTTAAATGAAGTGAACAAGTTAACACAGCCAAAATATTTGCAGAATGACATGTTGAAAGATCACAAGCTCCTTTATAGTACTATAGAAGTTGCATCCAAGAACCCTGCCTGAGTGTTTTCATTACTGTTACCAAGTCCTCTCAAGCAGCTTTTAAGAGATCTTTATTAACCAGATGACAGTTGTCATATTCCATAACCACAGAACAGGCTGGGTACGGAAGCGTAAACTGTGCGTTGTGGTTGTAATTTATCCAAATAAGAGCACCAAAACAGTGTTCAATCTTTTCCTTCGTTCAACAGGTGTGTTGGCCCACAGTGCCCTCCAGTGGCCATGCAGTAGAATTGGTAGCAAACAGGCAAGAATATAAAAGAACTTTGAGCAATACAACAGAGTTCCTTAGAGTTCCTGTTGGGCTCATTATTGGAAACTAGGAAAGGGACTGCTTGTAAAAATTATACCTTGATTAAAGAAATGGCTTTGGAAAAAGATTTATCAATTCATTCTGGTATTATTTACCAGTCTTTTCACTTATGGACTACCATTACAAAACTTCACACTGCATGGGGACACCGGACAAGGAACTCACTGTCCTCATTAAAAGAGACAATCACACTCACACACCGAGATCATTCTTCTCTCATATCTCTGATTATATCTTAAACTGGTCCAAATGACTTCTGAATGATTAACACTGACCTCCAATATTGGATGAATGTGTAAATTTCCTTACTAAGCAAAATTGCAACATTAAAAATTATAATACTTACCAATACATACTTAAATATAAATGTAAATCGTGTCACATTATGAAAACTTTAAATGACCACGAGCGCGGCAAACCACTGAGCAAGTAATAAAGAGAGAAAATGATGGATTTGTCTGAGATTTTGACTCAGCAGTTGTTGCAAAAATGTTTTTTTGAGATGAACCCTTTAGATAAACAAAGAAAAAATATTTCTGAACACCAAGTTGACAAACCAGTCTGTAGCAGCTATATCGCTGTCCTGATTTGTTGTGGATGTATGCAGAGACCTTTTGGAGTTGTCAAACTAGTCTGTGCCAGGTCACGTCCTCAACATGAGTTTAAGGGCCTGGGAGCACGATTTACTCTCGGAAGATGTGGGATTCAATCTTTGAGCTGGATAATTCGACACCGCTCTGTGCCTGTCATTGTCTGATACTATCTAAAGTAGTGCACAGGGTCCATACAGCTGAAGTCAAACTATCTCCCTACGTGTGGATCCCCATTGGGACAGATGCAGGACAGATGAAGCTCCCCTTATGCACATGTTCTGGAATGTCCAAGCCTTGAAAAATAAAGACCAGACTTTTTCTGACCCTCATTTTTAACCCTTGATTTCAGCCTTGAACCCAACTCCGGCTTGTAGATGAGATTGGTTTTCAAAAAACATTTTTTAAATTGAGAAAGAAAACTAGTCAGCTGTGTCAGCTGCATTGACGTCCTGATTTAATCCTATAATACAGTTGACAAACTGGCACTGATGATCGGACATGATAGGTCCCTCTGCGAGGACTTTATTAGAACAACTGTTTCAGCCAGTTCATAGGTGTGTTCACAGTTTTGCTAACCAAGATTCTTGTTTTAGAGACGCATATCCAGAAAGAGGCTCACCTATTTATTTGCCTTTTCGTTGCAGCCAGATTTCATGAAAGAGGGACTTTTCCCAGGATTTTTTGGGTTTTCCACCCTTTCCACTTCTTCTCCTTGAATGTGGAGGTGGTCACTTTTTTTCTTTTTTTTTTTTTTTATACGTTGCACTTTGAACTGTTACTGTCATTTAGTCACCTTTCTGTTAAATCTGCCCTTGGGATGGTTCAAATACTTCCTGCGTCCCTCCAACAACCACAACAATAATAATAATGTAGCAGCATAAATATAATCATACGTGTATTTTCATTTGGCGTTATTAATCACGTGACCATCACCGGCCAATTGTTGTCCACGGCAGCGTATAAAATCGTCAGGAGACGTCTGCGCCCGATCTCCGCCACTGGACAGTCGCCCACTTACCTGATGCTGCGACGCGGACTGACGGCTGATTGCACCGCCCTGCGTGTTTTACATTACAGATCACAACGGTATGTTTGCCTTTTGCTGTGCGTGCCCTTCCCAATGTGCGCTGAGACTAATAAGGATTTGTTTCAGGTCACTGCATGCCGGTAGCTGCACAAGCATCCTGCAGGCTCGGTCACTCTCTCCTCCCCTAATCCGATGCCTAAATCATCACCACTGTGGGATTAATTGCCCGGGCTGTCACAGAACCACATGTTCTGGTAATGTCCAAGTCAGGAAAGATATAAACCAGATTTTTTCTGACCCTCATCTTTAATTCTTGATTTCGGCCTTGAACCCAACTCTGGCTTGTAGGTGGTATTGGGAAGGGGGGATGAATCTTAAATGGGACAAGATTATGACACCTTGTGCATTTTGCAAATTTGCTGTGTATGTAACCCAAGTTTTCATGCACGGTATCGGTCAGTCTCTGAGTCACTCCAACAATCAGCCAGTCACACTAACGAGCCACACCAGTGATTGCAATTGGCAATCACTGACTACCAACCACACCCTCACTATAAAGCCAGTCAGTCTGCAGGCAGCCTAGGGGGGTGCACACCGCTAGAAGCTGCTGCAGGTCTGTATACATTTACCTTCGATATCCCAAATTGCAGCCATTTCATCCATCCATCCATTCATTCCTACAAATACTTGCATAACATTATAATCTGGTTGTTAGACTTCACCTCGACCCATGAAACTGCTTGTGTGACGGAGAAACTGAGCGAATTGATAAGTGACCATGTGGCTCAGATCTGTTTGTTGGAAATGTTTGGTTGTTTTAATTGTATGTTTTTGGGTTGAAATGTAAAAGATTTATTTTGAATGTAATGCTTGCAGATAAGCTGTTTTTGAGTTGATTATTAGTGAGCTTGTAGATCGTCTGTTTTTGTTGATTTGGTTTATTTTATGTTCATTTGGCCTTTTTGTATCCAGGCCAGGTTTCTTGAGTGCAATGATGATGATGGCGAGCCAGAGACCCAGAGAGTCAGAATAGTCCTGCTTTTCCCTGCCAGGGCGGGTAGGAACCCAGCAGCAGCAACGACAATTCATTTCACCACACCGACCTCCCCCAGTTCCCCCATTCATTCACACTGCCCCTCACATGCCCCCTGACTGAACCATTGACTTTGACTGGACTGAGCTTTTTGAGTTTGTTTGAATATATGTTAAATTGTCATTGCATGTTCTTCTGGTTTGTTTTTTCAATATATGGTACTCCTTATTGCATTACAGTCTCCTGAGTCTTATGTTAATTTTGTCATCAATTTAATTTACCTCCAATCTATACCTACTTCGACATTTACTGGTCTAACAGCAATTCATACTTTTTATTTCAACAAAGCATGT
>OMNV01009184.1:49069-59438 GCA_900303265.1 Brotula barbata | reverse complement strand
TCAATTTAACCTCTGAAAAGTATGGAACTTTGTGAAACAGGAAATGAACATTCATTTCCTGTTTCACAAGCCCTCTGTCAAAATAAAAGCCTCTATTTAATTCAGATAGATAGATAGATAGATAGATAGATAGATAGATAGATAGATAGATAGATAGATAGATAATGTATCAGCTGTGGGCGATTCTTTATACTTGAAAATAAATGGTTTGGTTTGGTTTTGGTTTTGGTTAATCACATTTACAATTACAATACAATTTTTACAAAGAATTCAGTATAATTGAACAACATTGCTCCTCCCTGTGTGAACAAAGCATGTTGGGTGTGATGGTGATTGTAAACATGGTGTAACTTTAAATCATGATTGCTATCATTTATAAAGCATTATTAACTGCACAGGTGAGACTTAATCTCTGCGATCTGAATGAGGGAAGACTTGTTAAAATGAAACTGAATTTTAATTAGATTTACAAACTGGTTAAGCTACTGCCAAGTCTGGCAAAACTACACTAATGTATTAATTCTTTATTTTCAACTGCAGCTGTCCAATGTTTGCATATTTGTGCCAGAATTAGCTTCTTATAACAGACTGTATGTACAAACTATGCACATCTAAGCTAATCGGTTACAGCCATAGCTGCTGACATCAGCCTTTTAGTCTATTAAACTCTGCTGTAACTACCAATGGTCCTGTCGTCTTTGTTTAATATTAATTTTGCACATGGCATAGTCAATTATTAATGGGTTACTAATATGAAAACATGCGTTACAATGTTCCAGGGTCATTAAATTAACCATAAACTGTTTGCCTTAAAGTGGACCAATTTATTTACCTGTGCTTAAAGGGTTAAAATCCAATTAGTAATTTTTGCTTTTTCCAGTGACCCCACTGAAACTTTTTATGTAAGCTGTGCAAGCCCGCAGGGTCAGCACTTGACCCCAGGAGTTTTATATATTTTATATGTATATTATTTGACGTTTACTGGACTATTCAGCCATGTATTGAATGTGGCAGATTGGATGTAAAAATAGAACAACATTGTGAGGCAGCATAGTGTGTGGGTGGCAGACAGGCTTCATGCCATCCATCAATTAGGAGGAGCTGCAGATTTGCCCTGGGTGTCAACCCATGATAGCTAAGATCAGAGCCAGCACCTTGTGATCTGCGAGGATGCCAACCCCCCACTTCACACTTGTTATGTAACAGCAGGGCAGCCTTCCTCCTTCACACTCTGACAGTCATGTCTTTGTCATGTTCTTCTCCCCAATGATCCACATGTCTCGCTGACAGCTGACAAGCAACAGTTTTCTATTTTCTCATCTCGTCCTTCGGTACGTGCTTAAACTGAAGTAACAATTCATGTTCTTTCTTTTACCATTCGCCTACAGATAATGTGCAGATGGTTCTATGTTAGTCCTTCATGGGACCATTTGCTGGCTAAAAGGCAGTAAGATGTTTCAAACTGGCTTTAGTCCAGCAAAAGATGCAATGTGTGACGACTACATGGTGATAAAATCCGACAAATGCGAGAACAATATAACAGATAATGACAAACAAAATACTCACCAAAGCAAAGAAAAGGAAGCAGCCATGGCAGATGTCGATAAATGTATTGTAGAATTCGTCAGAGTATTTCTGGCACTAAAGAAACCCGATATTCTTCCTGTACATTGTGTGAAAGTCTGTTTGTTAATTCCTATTTTTAACACATGAAGCCCAGGTTCACAGGAGCGTGTGTGAAACCTTATCTCCTCCAGCAAGATAGAGATGTTCAAAGCTGCACGAAAAAAATACTCATAATGGTTAGAAATTGTGCATAATTATCATAGTTACTGAAAATCAAAGCATACCAAGACTATATCCAGGTCTATTCTTAGCTCTCATGGTGTGTGAAATGTTGATTGAAACAATTATGTACTGAATGTTGCACCATGTACCGTCCGCCTCGTGAACGTGTTTGCTGGTTTGCGTCAAGAGTGCTCTGACCTTGAACCCCACACCCCCTCCTCAACACACGCACACACACTTGGGCTAGATCCTGCTGATGGGACTCACTTAAGTGTGTGTCTGTGTGTGTGTGCGGATGCATGGGCTTTGCTGTGAATAACTTCCAGGCAGTCAGCCAGGAACTGTCATCTGCCAGTGCAACACTATCCATCCTGTCAATCTTGTTTTATAATTGTAACATTCTCATATTCACTGGCTGAGCAGAGAGAAGTTTCCAACATAGTGACACTCACACACACCTCAGAAAGAGAGAGAGAGCAAGAGTATGAAATGTGTGTAATTCCAGCTGTCTTTTTCTCTTATTGAGCAAAATTTTATTGTATTATACCATATAAAATATGCTATGCATCAGGCTTAACAGTGTCTAATTTGCTATGCATAATTAAACCTCATTCTCATTAAATCTTTAATTTATACAAAGTACAAGACCACCGCTGTTTGAGTTTGATAATTAGCAGTACGGACAATAAATCTTAAAGTGATTTCACACTGAATTTCTATTAAACTTCAGAGGCACCGAAAAATATTTCACATCTTGTACAGACATATCACATCAATATTCTATGTGAGATGAGTGGGGCTATTATTGATGTAAAAAGGCTTATTACGTATAATCAAAATCCTCAACTCTTTGCTTTAAACAGTACCCAGTTGCCAATTCAAAAGAATAGAAATCAAACTTACAAAAATGTTCCTTAACGTAAGAAGGAGTGTGTCGTATGTCGCAATAATATACTTGTCAGACATTTCAGTAATTGGGATTCTTTGCAAACATTTGCTGAGATTTTAAAAACCATGGGCAGTACACATGGCACAAGTTGAGAAACTTTGCCTTGCAGAAGAGGAACTGAAGGCAACATTTTATTCTTTTCTATAGATAAAAGATTCATCATGGCTTGAAACCTGACCTCGGTCTTTCAAGTCCAACACTATGGGAGCAGGCAAGCAAATGCAACTTATATTGAATCTATACCCAAGCACACAAAGACCACCGACAGAGCCAACAGGTTTCCACCAAGTGTCTCTGTCACACTGTTTAGAATGATAGAAGGCTCGCAATTCACTTATGAATTTAATCCCGTGACGACTAAGAGCTTAAGACAGTGATACGGGGTGTACAGTTATCACAGAGATGGCCTGAGTGATGACGTCTTCCAACCCATTTATCACTGTGGGAGACAGCAGATCCAATTACAGAGGGTTCTGTGGGCTCAACAATGACTGCTATAAATACACTCACAGAGGGTTTTCCACACTCTGCAACACACCCACACACACATACTGGCCTGCACAGATACAAGTGCACAAACGAGCAATTAAAGAATGATACGGGACATTCTGTATTCATCACTGGAGTAATTTCCTACCTCAAATAAACACGTCAGTCTCTCTTTGAATTTGTAAATGGTTTCTTCTCCCTCGAGGCCTTTTGAGAAGAGTTTTTCCTCACATGTTAAGTGTTTGGAGATTATTTTTCCTTGTGTTCATAAGGACTTTTGGGCTGAGTTGGTAATCATTTGATGTAACATTGAGCGTGATATTAGGCACTAAGTGTCTGTGTGTGCACAAAAAGTTCCAGAAGACAGAAAGGAGAATGAAAGAAGAAACACAAGAGCCCCCACGGAGCACTTAACAGCTTCACAATGTTATTTACAGCTCAATCCATCAATAAAGGACAGGTGCAGCATCCTCACAAACAAACCGATTAGCTTTCCTCCCTCTGGAACAATATCCACAGCAATCAGCCTCCCACCCCTCTCTCTCTCTCTCTCTCTCTCTCTCTCTCTCTCACTCTGTCACACACACACACACACACACGTACAAGCATGCATTGTGTGATTTAGAGATTGATTGAGTAAATTTAAATTTGTTGTACACACAAAAATGTTGCCACTTTCTAATATGGAAAACTCTAAAGGAGCCATTACGGAGAACAAATAATAATCCTCAAGGAACTGCAGATTAACAACAACAGCAACTGTGAGTCAGCAAGTTCTGACAAAAAAAGTTTGAGCAGATCTTCATCATTTCATTATTGTCCTTGAAGTGTGCGGGTAATGTGTTGGAGTGGTTAAACTTCAAAAGGGAAGCTCTTCTCCGTGCTGCAGATGGCAGGGAGATTTTTTACAACCTGACAAAGTGGCTTCTAGCATTAATAAATCATATGAACAATAATAAAACCATTTGTGATCAAATTATTAGAAAGCTCGGCTTTTACGAAAGTGGCATTTCTAGAACTGTAGAAAGAGTTTCTGCTTTGAGCGACACATCAGAGGTAATGTAGAGGAGAGTAATGGCAAGTTAAAAATACATACGTACACACTGATTGCTGCATTAAAGTGGGTGGCATCGCATGTGCGACGGTAACATGCCGTATGTTGGGGCACAGAGTTTGTTGCGCTGTAGTTTCAGATTACAGCAAATGTTTCTGAGTGAGAGACCTTTCCAAAAAGCATGTTTGACGAACAAATCATCATGACAAGTCAGCTGCATATTCGTGTTCAGATCATAATGTGTATGCAGGGTGTTAGGCTACAGTTTGTTCTGAGTTCAGAGTGTTGCATGTCAGGGCTGGGGTCAAAAGTCCAGAGGCCAAGAGCAGCTCCAGATTGTACCTTTCCACTTTTAGAAAAATATGGCAGTGGGAAATGCTATGCCTTCAAACAGCAGATAAACTGACACAAAATGTATTTTGAGTTTGGTCTGGGCAACACCACAGGGATCAGAGTGTAACGTACGTATCTGGGACAGTAAGTACTATAATCACAGTCAATGCAGACACATATGAAAACACATCAAGACAAATGTTGTCATATAAAATGTCTAAAAATATTCACCTTGAAGATAGTCACAGCCAGATCTATCCCTTTTTTGAAATTGTACTTGTCTGTGGTTTTCATTAACATATGAGCTGTGCAGCACGCTTGGCACTTTGTAACATAATGAACACCACCTTGCTAGCCAGCTTTCATATTGCTTCCATCTCTTTTCTCCCCTTGTCCCTTTTTTCCACTCTGTGTGCCAACAGCAAAATCCAGATGACCGGAACGTTGTGTACAGTAGGATCGGGTGTCAATCGTCCGACTGCAGTCTGAACTGTAGTCTGCTTGCCGTGCCTCAAAGTGCCACTGTGCAGACTTCCTCTAATCATGACATGTTACCATGTGTGAGATATGAAATAATCTGTATATGCAAGGTATATCACTCCGCTCTGGCGTAGTTTCCAAAATATTTATTATCAAATATTGTCTCTGCCTCTGAATATGAACACTACACCATATTACAAAAGCCCTCACAGTAATTCTTAAGTCCACACAAATGTCCTAAACAAAGCAAAAAGTAGTATTCGTCACACTGTGTGAACACTGAAGTCTTCTTAGCTGCTCACCTTCTCATCACGTCATTGTGATTTCTTAAGAGAATTAGAGATGAAAAAATCCAACATGTATCAAAAACTGAGAAGGAAATGGAAGACAACAATGACAGGAACAAACACACAGTTGAGAAATGAAACACATTAAGGGGGATGTATTCGAGTGTTTTCATGACACAACCAAAGAAAATAAGCCAATTGTTGTTAGTTGGGAACACAACTAACTGATGCTAAAGTAGCTCTGCATTTTCAAGCACTTTACGGTAAAAACTTCATCAGTTTACCATCTAGTCTACAACATGGAGGATAAGGAGGAGGATAAAAATATCATCTTTAGCTCAGTATTAAATTTATTTTATTATGCATGATGCTGCCTCAGGAATTTATCGTCAAACAATGCCCTCCCCTTTTGCAGAGCGGTATATGAATTCAAGTACTTTACTTTATCACTTATTACTTTAATCAATCGCTGGCACAGACATGAAATCTGTCATTTTCATTGTGACAACAAGGGTTGACAGTAATTAATATCAGTAATAAATGGGGTTTGGTTTTTTCGTGGTATTTGGAATGAGAATTCGCTTGGATTCTACGTGATCTAAAGACTGAAACATTACCAAAGGCACTTTGCAAGCAATTTCATTGAGCAATTCCATTTCTATTTTCCCTAAGAAACAGATATATATTTTTTAAACCTCTGTTATGGAAGGGTAAATGGAGGAACAGTAACCGCGCCAGCAACAACCTCTACAAGGTGCTGCAAAATGGCAATGTAAGAGTTATGGCAGCACATTTAGATAGCTTAAGGCATGAAGGTTTGTAATTGCTAGCATCAAGAGTAAACTTTGGTCCGAGACCTTCCGCAGGCACACGATTAGGACTATAGGTATAACTAAGTAATAACTATTTCCCTTTCAAGACCAACGTTGTTTGAAGAGAGACCAGACATGTAATTGTTGAATAATTTTTAAGCCTTTTAGTTGGATCAAAATTCTATTTTAAAGACATGCTTTTAAGAGATTAGTGTATGTTTTGTTTTCAGTAAAAGCTGAGGACATAACACTGAATTGCACACACCCAACTACCCACGTGCCGCATAGCAAGACGTTATTCTCACACAGCAATAAAGTCATTCTACAAACGCACACAGAAAACTATATAAAGTATTTCCTGATTTGTTAATTCCACTTCAGCTCTATGCATGACGGTTTCAGTGAGCTGAAATTAAAAGGTCCTAAAACCCACACAGGTGTTTTCTGGCTGATTAGACCTTTGGACAGGACAACAGACTGTGCTTGATGCAGTGCACTTCCCTGGATCTCCTGATTCGGTTGGTGCACTTGTGAGGATGGACTTACACCTTAACTTAAAAGGAGTCATGTTTTTTTTGCTTTTTTTCAAACCTGTATTCCCATAAGAAGGTGAGCAGTCCAGAGGAACCAAATCACCTCCGTAACAGAATAGAAAGTTGCAAGTTTTGGATTGTGGTTATTGTTAGAGATAGGAGCAGGGGCATGGAATTATACGACTAGATTCGTATAACAACAAGAAGGAAGTATATTTTGATGTCATGTGATCCCAACTTGACCAATCGCGTCCTTTTTGTAGCAATATGAGTGGAGAAACAAACACAGAAGAGTCTAATCACAACAGCACAAACACCTCTGTCCAAGGCCTGCCATTTTAACAACTAATGGTTTGTTAGAAAAATAATGGTCTAGTGGTTTCTTGAACAGAATATGGTGAATGTTAACAAAGTTCTGCATTGGAGTTCAGTGAGAAAACCGATGTATAGTTTTTCAGCTATGATCAGCTACACATTTCTGTTCTGTCTTTCAGAAAGGCAGGGTGTCCATAAAGATTTTGTCCACAATGGGCGGAGGGGGCACCAGGTCCTCCAGTTTCAGGTAGAAGATTCGCTGTAGCCCCTGTGTGCACAGAGTCCTCAGTTCAGGGAGTTTGCCAAGAAGACGAGAAATATAAATGGGCTGGGTCTGGTTGGAGTCTGATCCGTTTCCACTCAAATGTTCCCTTAAACAAGTGATGAGATGGTTCTGGAAATCCTCAACCCGTTTGGGTTCCTTTAGCCCGTGGCGATCTGAGGGTAAAAGATGGGTCGTAAGTCACACAATCTTCTAAGTGGTGATGAATAAGGAACACGCATGTAAAAGGCTCACCTGTAATGATAACAAGTGCTTGAAGACAGGCAAACGAGGAAATATCTAACTTCATGCGGTGAAGACTCTGGGAGAAATCCATGATGGAGTCGATCCAGTCACCAAAACTGCGAACGCACTGCATTCGGTGAAGGACGGCACCATTACAGAAGATCAACTTGTTCTTCTCTGGATTTGACCTGCACGATAGCTAACCGTTAGTACAATCAGAGCAGTCGGGCTAAATAATTGTGAACATATCATTCAGTGGCACGGGGCTAACCTGTACGCCAGTCGGAGAATGAACAGCTCCACAAAGGAGGATTCAAGAAGCAGCTCCTGGTCCTCTGTGCAGAACTCTGTGAATCCTGGGATGGTTTCAGCCCAGTTTTTTATGACTTCCAAAGCACCGGTCAGCAGGTCATAGAACTGCTGGATATCACCGGCGTCCTCTTTCTCTGAAAGTCTTTCCACTGTCTCCTGGTACTGGGGACGCAGTAAAAGGAAGTGTAAGTGCTGCTGTTGACTTGGGTTTTCATATTGAAGTAACTGAAACCAATCTAACCAAATACAAACGACAGGCCTGAGATTTACCTTAGAGTAGTCCAGCTTTCCAATGGTTGGATTTGAGTCCAAATGGGCCCTGACCAGGGAAGCTATGATGTTGACATGAGAGGTCGTGGATGAAGCTTCAGCTACGGTCTTCGGTTTGGAGGGCAGACGGCCCCGGCGACCTTTCAGACTGTCTGTGCGAACAACTACGAGAAGGAATGAAAAGTGGACATGAGCGCTCAAAGCACACATTTATGATCCTCACATGGCTGTCACTGCACCCAACACTTTGTAAAACAACTGCCATATCAGTTTCAGTTTCCCTTTTTTTGCAGCTGGCACTGGTAAAGCTCTGGTTTCATATGTCTGTCAGTCCGAACTTTGGTTTCACAAGACTGTCATTACAAACCGTGGTTCCATATCATCCTATATCAGGGACTGAAAGCTTTAAGAGTGTCTGACATTGCATTACCTTCTTTGACCATTCCCACTGTGAGACATTTCTGGTAACGACAGAACTGGCAGCGATTTCTCCGCCTCTTGTCAACTGGACAGTCTTTATTGGCCAGGCACACATACTTTGCATTTTTCTGCACTGTTCGCTGTCAAAAGAGTGGAAAATGATAATACTGTTAAGGATGTTGGTTCAGAAAATTATGCTTCAAATAAACATGTTATTGATGGAAATGATTGGTAAATCTGCATGCACTCATGTTAGATTATAAAGCAATGTCTGATATTATGAAAAACATTTGGCAGACAAGTTGTGGTGATGTTTCCTGGGAGTATGGTGCATTAGCAACATTGAATTTAGAGAAAGTTGGAAAATTGCTGGTATGGGCCTAACTGGTTTACCAACAAATGACCTACATGATTTAAAACAAATCTGTATCCAAATGTTGATCAAACATGTAAAGAAAAAGTTTTCAGATGTGTACCTTGAAGAAACCTTTACAGCCTTCACATGTGCGGACTCCATAATGCTGACAGGATGCATTGTCCCCACATACTGCACAGCGTCCCTCACTGGCTGGTGGATTACTGGTTTTAGGGGATAGAATGACTCCCTCTCCCATCCTTGAACTTTCCAGCGCTCCATGCTCCAGGGACATGGGAGGACAGTGAAGTGGAGAGGCATGTTGCTGAGGAAACAGGAAGAATGGGTCATCCTGGCTTGGCTGAGCATCCTGGTGCTGCCCCAGGGGAGAATGTTGCTCTGTTGTAGGGCTGAAGGTGAAAAAGGAGAGCTGCTGAGGCATGGCAGCCTTATCTGCTACTGTGGATGGGGGCGCTACAGAGTATGGGCTGAAAGGAGAGTCCCAGACAGGTGCAGGGTGGTTTTGAAAGCCTGGTGTAGGGGGTGAGGCTGCACCACACACTGGACTGCCATAGTAGTCAGAACCACATGATGACAGCGTCTCATCAAGGCAGCTGAGTGAAAAGGACCCTGGGTAACAGCCGTAAACTTGGAGATCATCCAGCTTGAAGGCTTGGTTCTGCATCTGTGGGCTTTCAGTTATGGTGTGGCCAAATGAAACCGCAGGGGCAGGAGGAGAGGTGGCTATCTTGCAGGAGTACGTATCAAAGTCCCCCACGTAGCCATTTCCCACCAGGGTGTTGATGCTGGGCAATGAAGATGTAGACAGCTGGTCCTTCTGGCCACTGATGTCCATCACCAGTTTCGTAGTGAGTTCAGAATTTAAAGAGTTGGCGCTGAAGTAGTTGTCATGGGGCAGAGATGCATACTGGGCTTGTACACAGGGCATTGCTAAAAGAGAGGATAGCAGTGATTACAGTTAGTAAAAAAATGGAAATACAACTCAGTTGAACAACACTGTTTATATCTCATATCACATACTAAATTGTCGTTTTTTTAACACTAAACACATCTAAATTCTTTGAATCATAATGATTACCTGTGATTAATAATAGCTACTTAATCATTTATTTGAGAGAAAAAAATCTGGATATCCTGGTGAGTGGACTATCACTGCATTTAGCTCAGCATATACGAAGTACTTCTCTGATGATCAAAAATAAAGTATGAAAATGTAGCTCACGCTAACATCTAACACTCACGTTGTCTCATTTCCATGAATGCCATTTCCCTGGCTCTCTAGCCTATCAGTCCTCCTTAGAAAATGCAGACAGTCGTCCAGTAAAGCAATCAGATATTGTGTTACCCGCTGTTAATGCTTTGAAAACCTCCTTGAGTGGAGGGCAACCCTCTTGCACAAGGACTGTACCAGGCCGACTAAGGGAGATTGTGTTACAGGGTGGA
>OMNV01009184.1:0-49049 GCA_900303265.1 Brotula barbata | reverse complement strand
CAGCCAGTGCCATGTGTGTGTATGTGTGTGTGTGTGTGTGTGTGTGTGTGTGTGTGTGGATGGGCGTGTATACACATTGCTACCTCCATAACTCATGAGTCTTTCAGCTTAAATAACTGTCAGACTTTTAACCAAATTGTTAAACCCTTTTGTGAAAACATATAGCCAACATAACATATAGAATGCTGTATTCTTGTCTGGTTGAAATATAAAGTTTATAACTCTGAACTCAACATTTATTAATACTGACCACAGACAGCTGATAAGACAACGACAAACTATAATATATAAAGAGCTGTCTTGAATAAGCACACTTAAACAACTTTTTGTAAAACAATTATTGTTAGAATTTAAATTCTAATAAATAAATTTGATGGCTGTAAGGCTGAAGACTAAGACACAAATGCCATTCACACTGTTCTCCATTTAAGTATTACAAGTAACAAAGCTAAATACGTTAATTTTCAATAGCAGTCTTACATTTCTATAGCATGATCACAGCGAGCTTCATAAACCTGACGCCACCATGAATGTAACAACTTGAATATGTGTGTTAAAAACAAACGAAATAACTCACTTTGACCGACCTGGTTCATAGAGATATCCGGATATTGGAGCTTTCCTTTTTCATTTATCCATCAAAGTCCAGCTGCTGCCAGCTGCCGTCAGCGAACACACACGTTCAAACACACACACTCATCAGGCATACACACAAACTCACTCTGATCACGGCAAAGCACCAGGTACCATACACTCTTGTTTTATTTTGGATGAATTTGGAGAAAAGGCGTGTTTTTTGCCCATATTTGGTAAAAGGGGCGGTGGAATTTTCCGGGTCACGAGCCAATGGCGTACGCTTCCACGCCGACGTGCTTCCGTGTGACGCACGCTCGGGATTCCATTGACGCAAGAGACGGCGGAGAGTTTGTTCTAAAAATAGTCGGAGAACGCCACGCTCTCACGTGGGGCTATTACTGGATAAATATACCAAAAATAAAAGGCAGACATTGGTGCGTGGAAAAATAAGTCATGAAGTAACTTAACTACAAAGTCTTCCCCTAAAAATACAATAAATACACAGAGGAGAGGAAGAGTTCAATGGCAGTCACAGTTATGTTATCCCACTCGTCGCATTATTACACTCACTGATGTCCTGAAAAACTTAAAGGTTTCGTAAAAGATGCTTCTGACCTATATTTACCTGCATATATTAAGATCTGTTTTTATTTGGTCACAAAAAGTCGGTATTTAGGCCAGGCATTATTTATAGAGGAACTTTTCAATTAAATAAATTCATAAACTTAATAGTATTTGATAAAGTCCATAGTTTTAATTCAAAACATTTTTTCAGATCTCTATCTTGCCCCGTGCAGGATGAGTTTCAAGATAAGTTTAAGGATAACTTGAAATTCTGTCAGTCAAAATATATAGACGGTTGTCAGCTTTCTAGTAGAGTGTAGCCAAACATTAGACTTCATTCTAACACAGACAGTATAACCATAGCAATAAATTATAGGGTAAATTTAAGACATAAACTCAAATTGTTACTAACTACACCCTTTCATTCATCATTGGCTACTCACTTACAGCCACAGCTGCGAACTTCCACCTGCCAGCAACAATATAAACATCGCTTAATGCCACTTATGTCACAACAGGAAAGCCAACAGACACTAACACTTGAACCCTCTCAGGAGATTTCCCAGTGACCTGAGAAACCACTCGCTTCTTTTTTTAAGGATGAGCAAAGTGAGATGGATTGTTCCGGGTAAGATGCTAGTTTAGTCCCTGCAGAGGAAAGCAGCTGCAGCCAATGTGACTGAGCAGATGGACCAGTTCAGACCCGACTGAGGGACACCAGGCATACAAACACACACGTAGACGTATGACGGTATTTAAGTTAGATGAAGCACAAAATAAAAATAACCTAGATTGGAGATTGCATTTCTCTTAGTTCAATTCATACAGACACACACAAACACATATGCACAAGCACATATATGTATATATGACACGTTACATCGCCACACTCCTCAATTTAGCACATATGCCTGGATAAATAATCAGGAATATCATGTTCAGCACATCTACTGACTGTAGACTGAGGTTCAGCTTTCATGTACTGAGCAGCTTTACTGTACACAAATGTTTGCAGCCTGTAACTCCATCACAGTGTTTCCCCATTCTGATCACAGTTTCCACTCAGAATAAGATGTCATTGGTGGGATAATCTGTAGGTAGAATTCACATCAACTCCAAAAGCAGCACACTAAAAGTAATCCTTACTTTATTTATTCACTTCAGAATACAAAAAAAAGTATAAGGTATTTGGGGTGTTGAGGAAAAAGCTGTGGGACTGATATCAGAGCAGCATTGTCCAGCGATTGGCACATCTTACTACCTGGATGACTGACATCAACCTTCACACAAAAATCCACGAGAATATTTGATCTTAAATTCCAACTTCGCATTCCCTGGGTGCTGCTGTCATGTTTTGTGGTAGGGAGATTGAGTATCAGCTATATTTGGATTAGACAGATAGAAAGCACAGCACACAGATTTACCACATATACACGAGTTATTCCACTGAAATAACATTTTTGAAAGGTAGGATAGTTAAATATTAGAGATGACCTTATACTTGGTTTAAAATTCTGTAATTACATGCTTTAAAATACAATTGGGAGTATATTTCTTTACACAATAGTATATGTACTGCAATTTATTCTTAAAAGGTATCATGATAAAATCATGATTATTTTATCTCTTGAACATTGGTGCCTTGTGGTTTACATCCTTGAGAGAGCTCCATGTTTTGCTGTCACATCACACCTTCACACATACAAACCCAAAAGCGCTGATATTATCAGTTCAGAGAAACAACAATCGACGTCTAGCAGGAACCTTTCAAATACTGTCAGTGTGATGTTCCACTATAATTACACAACTTGACACATGCAAATGACAAAACGACGTGACATCAAGACAGTAATATATTGACTTAACAGTACACATTTTACTGAAAAACGGCTCACTGCCAAAAGACAAAGGCTAAGAAAAACACCACAAAAATGCACGTCTGACTGTGATATGTGGCTACATACAGTGTAGCAGTCTCTCTCTCTAACATTATGTATCAAACATCATTAAATTACTGGAACACTGAAATGCTGAAAGCAGCAGCGTTGAAAAAATGTGATGGGATTGTTTTGTTATTTTTGCAAACTTCTCGGTTTTTTGCACATTTTAATGTTCTATCTTCATTTGGCAAATTGATATTCAACTTATATCTATATTTCTACTTCTTATCCCTATTAAGAGGATTATGATGTAAACGATGTAAAGGCTTTGCAAAAATTACAAAACGAAAAACCTCATGCTGCTGTGCTGCCATGTTTATACAGTCACTTTCAGCCACATTTAGTGTGTCCTAAACAAACAAGACACAAAAACATAAAAACATCGAAATAAAATATAAAGCATAACATTTTTGTACGAGGGACAGGATATGAGTCTGGACACATACTGGTGGTTTTGTTTAACAAGGATTTTGGTGATGTTTTGTTCAATTTGGTTGCTCTCTTAAGTTTTAAAAGATAGAAAAAGAGATAAAAGATAAAGAGATAAAAGATAAAGAGCAAAATACACGACATACACGGTAGAGTGCTTTTTAAAAATAGGCCAGTTTTAGAGTTGGAGCGTTGATCACTGTGTTTTCAGTGCTCGCTAATATAAAAACAGGATCCTGTGTGTGTTTCTCTCTAGCAAGTGAAGCTTAAACTCTACTTGAAGAAGAAGCCGGATGGCTTTGCTGGAGCAGCCATGAGCATGTTAGCTTGGTTCTTGTGAGTGATGTAAATCTGTGAAAAATAGAAATTCAACATCATAATGGGTTATAATACAATTCCTATTTGCTGTCTAAAACATCTCAACTTTGACACTGAATTAAAATAGGTTGTAATTCTTACAGTGCATGGAGGTTGCATCCAGGGCTCCCCATCAATTTGCATGGGCAGGGCCTTGATTGTCCTGCACACAGGGGACAAAAGAGATCATTTGCTATATAAACATGTAAATCTGAAGTCTGAATGTGTAACTGACTTTTGGGAACTGTAATCTGATACAACTGCTCAATTTCTTTAGATGTAGTTAACTGTGTCAGACACATGAGCCTGGGGCTTATTGTATTGGATTACATTACATTGTCAGGTGTTCCTGTTATTCTGCTACAGGTAAACTAGAGCACCTGATTGTAATCCGAGAAGTCTGTGCCAGTCTGTGCCCAGCACTCTTCAGTCCAGTGTAGATTTGCCCCATCTCCATGGCCCCTTCCAGCCCCACCACCTCCAAACGCTTATCACTCATATCTGTGGAGCGATTAAACAGATGCAAATCACATTAAGTCAGTGTAAGATTATGGCCAGGTTGATAACATATGCACCGAGGGAGCGAGGGAGGGAATTCTTCAGTTACTGTATCTGTCATGCAAAGTCTCACCTTGTGGCCTGGTTTTAAGAAGTTCAGGGTCAGTGATGACCTCAGGGGTTTCCACCTCTGGCACATTATCAGGCTTCTTTGATTCGCCCCAAATATTAGAGCCACCATGCATGCTGGGTATGTTAAGGACAGCTACGCCTTCCAGAGCCTGGCTGTTCAGGTCCAGGACTGTTCCACAGCACTGGAAGGAGTAAAACAACAAGTTGAAGATAGCATGAATGTGAATTTAGTTTTGGCAAAACAATCAAATGAGTATTTTAGCAATTTTCACCTCAATAGTCAGCCACTCGCTGAGCTTCTTGCATGAAGCAAAGAGCGTCTCAGAAGTGGCAAACTCAAAGTACCAAAGTTTGTTCTTCATCCTGCGGAGACAACAGAGATAGAAATGGATCTTGATCACTGCTGAAAAAAACACCGTCACACTATTCCCGTGACAAAGTTATTGTGAATCTTCTCTCACCTGCTATTGAATCTCTGAGGGTATTTCTCTCTCATGGAGTGGAAACGATGAGCAATTGAGGCATCCTGCTCAGTGTGACAGAGACACAAACATCCAGTCAGACTGAGTCATAATATAACCAAGAAGTACCAAACTTCATAACTGATTTGGCCAAACAGTTACAATGGCTCAGTGCTGTCCACAAAGATTTGTGCAATCTGGGTTTTTTTGTTTTGTTTTTTTGTTTGGAAGGATGGACTCACCACTCCTATGGAGAAATAGTTGTTGATGATTTCATATGGCACTGGGTCCCCTTCGTCAGCTGGGTCATCTGGAATCACCTGAATCCTCCAGCGGTCCACTGGTACCAACTCGCTTCCTTCAATCTCCTTCAGGATGTCTTTCAAATCGGAGCCCTCGTATCCTTCCAGGCAACGCAGCAAGTAAACACAGCATCAGCCGAGACACAAGGAATAACAGATCGACAAATGCCACGGATGTTTGCTTTACCTCCTCCCCAGCGCAGACAGCGAGCCATGTCGTTCCCAGTGCCCAGAGGCAGGATTGCTACCGGAGGACACACCTTGAGTTCTGCTTTATCTGAAATTACAGGTTGGATTGGTAACCTCAAGAGATCACAATCATCACTCATTCTCTGCTCCAAGAGGACCTGCAGTACCTATAGCGTCCAAGATCCACCCCACAGTGCCATCTCCTCCACACACCAGGATTCGGTAATCTTGCAGATTGCGGAAGAATTGCAGTCTAGAGATGCAAACCCAATATTAATGTGAAGAACTGAAATAAACCCTTCATTTAAGGTGTGATTTGCACTTTGTGTTGACCGTACCCAGGAGCAGGACCTCCATTGGACAGGTTATACACTTGGCGTGGGTTCAGCAGATACTGAAACTTTCTGAGGACTCTGTGAGGAAAAATACAGAAAGACAGTGAAATCAGCCACTGAAATACACACACACACACACATCACAATGGGAAATTCTCAGCACAACAAAATACTATTATAAGACAGTCATCGGTGATAAATTCACAAGGGATTATATCATGATTCGCTGATTATTTGTACTGTACGGTGCTCACTTTTCACCCTGCTTTCCTCCACTTTTTGGGTTCACAAATACCAGCAGAGGGTGAGTTCCTGCAATTGGAAAAATCTGTTGAAAAACACATGAATGAATGAATGAATTAGAGCCACTCATAGACACATTTGACAAAAAAAAGTCTTACAATAATTGAGCATCAACTGATACACATTGTTAGCCAGCTTTTTCCCACAATTTTGGCTGTGAAAATTGTCAGAATTGGATGAAATCCCAAATGCAATATTGTTGTTTGAGCAGAATATTGAAGAAGAAATTTCATATTGCAGAAGAAAATGCAGGTCATAAAATCTTTGAGCATCACAGACCTGCAGGATGTTGCCGTCAGGGGTGACATTTGAGGAACTGGTGTCCTCCTGGGAGAAACAAAGTACAGACAGCTGTCAAATAAAATCTGCCAGATGCAACATGTATGCCGACCAGTGTAAGGTCTATGTTTTACCATTGGGACAGCAAAGATGGCCCATGGTGGTAGTGTGTGATCTCTTAGGAACGTACAGTCACAGGAAGATGGGCCAGAGGAAATACAGTCATCGTGACGCTTACAAGGACAAAGATGAGAGTAAGTAAAGTGATTTCCTATTACTCATCTATCTAGTTGTGCAAGAGTATACGCCCACATACACACACACAATCCTCACCATTTCATGGCACCATACGCAATGTTTACCAGTCAAAGTTTTGATCTTTTTGTGGCAAACGTGACACTTGTGGGCTTTGCAGTCAGCTCTGATCCAACCGTGAGCTGGTACCTGCAAAACATTTTTTTAAGTCATCATTTCTACCATTACCGTGATTTTGCACTGTGGTTACTGCATCATCCATCAGTCTTTGCGTGAATAAGTTTCCTGTGAATGTCTGTTAATGTACTGTACATTAAGATAGATAATAAGGGGACTTCTCCACCACAGGAGAAGCCAAACAACAACCACACACCAAGTTTCTCCAGGAAAAATTGTACATTTAAGAAGGGTCACACACAGCAGATGAGAGCAATAATTCCCAAGGAGAACAGGCATCACCACTTTCCGGGGAAAGGAAATCTGCTGTGATATTACTGTGTGTGAGTGAACAAATTTCTGGATTAAAAAAAAAAAAGATTTTGGATAAAGTGAATTAATAACATTTCACAGATGTACAGCGAGCAGCCTGACCAGACTGTAATCCACTCATTAAAAACACTGATGGGTCATACTCAGCTCTGACTAATGCGTGGTATTACTCCCTGTTGGAAATTAGTTGTGGTCTTGGAATTTAATAAAACCAGAAATGATGGTGTATTTTCTGACAAATGTTCTTTTACAGTAAATGTGAAGCTTAGAGATAGAACAGCTGGTCTGACACCAAAGGAGGAAACAGGAAGTCAGAAGGGAACGCTGTGCTCCTTACACCAATGTCTTTTTTCATTTTCACAAAGGTGGAAGCACACGGCTCAGGATTCTTGTTGGCACACTGATTGTGGACGGTGTATTTGCAGCCTGAAGGAAGAAAATGGAAAAATATTAGAAGAATTGCCACGATACACGCGTTTGTATGAGATACTGTACATGACTGCCCCCTGGTGGAGGCTGTGAGCTCTTACAGGTGCAGCAGAGTCCCTGCTTCCCCAGGCCGAGCAGCATGCACTGACACACACCGCAGTATGTGGGCTTATTAAAGTGCTTCATCCTCCAAATGTGTTGCCCATCTTTCCCTGTCATCTGTAGACAAAGTAGACATAAAAATAAAAAGAGATTATGACAGCTTGATGTAGCATCACGTGGATGTGAACCTACTGCTCCTCCATCCCCTGGCCTAGTTGCTCCACGTCGTCGTCCCTTAATTTCCAGATAACTCTCAGTTGATTTCACTACTATTTTAATCCTTTCATTTCATTTTCTTCATCAACTCTTATCATTACTGACAAGCTGTAAAGTCTCTTCCCATCTTTAGAAGTCTCGTTTACACAGCTTTCGCACATTTCAAACTGTGCATTTGTCACCTTTATGTCCTTCAAACTGACTTTCTGACCCATCCTCTGCTATCTACTGTCCACAAGAGCACGGTCCAGCCAACAGCTAAATGCCTGCCGCTGGTATCACAGGTCAGAGAGCTGCTGATTGACAGCTGCATGAGTTACTAAATTCTCATTTGCTGTCCATTGTCCCATGTTAGTCAATGTTTTCAGCAGTATGATTTGAGTGATGTCACCGTCAATGTGACATCATGCAGGTAAATACAGTATGCGTGGCCTTGTTAACCATATGTGTGTGAGTAAATTGTATCTGTTGTATGTTGTATGTGATCTATGAAATCTATGACTAACGCTTTGGTTACATGTTTGATATTATTGGTGCAACATCACCACATACCGGACTGGATTTTGGATCAGGAGTATTTTATTGCAGTTTCTCTCTTTTCTTCTTGTTCATTGGTGACAAACTGCCCACTGGTGCGCCACTGTCACCCATTAGATGTTGTACCACTCTGACAAACTGATAAAGTGTTACATTTCTCATTTTAAATCTCTGGAAATGCATTTTGATATCACTGTTGTATTTCGCTCCTTGACAACATGTATTGGCCTTTGATTAGTACAGTACAGCTGATGATTGGTCATTCACCTTGAGTCCGAGCAGCACCAGTAAAGGCACATTGTTCATGCCTCCTTTCAGCCATTCCTCCAGTGTGACAGTCCCACTGTCATCCACATCCATCGCTGTCATCATCTCCTCTAGCACCTTTCCAATCACAAAATTATTTAGTTGCAATTCCAGTTGTTGTGGTCACATGCAGCCCGTAGACTATGTAAGAGTAAATACAGCTATTGACGTGTCAACAATTTTATCATTAACATTTTCATCAGTGAGTCCCATCACATGGTAAATTCAATAGTAACAGCTGTATCTCACGACAAAAATGAACATCATATTCATCTTGAAAGTGACATGAATGAGGTCTCATACTGGTCTGAACTCAGTCACGTCCCAGCCCAGGTAGTTAGCAGCACGCATCATCTGAGTGATGATACGATCCACTTCCTGTTCAATAAGGAGAAGGAAAGTTTACAAGTGTTTACACAGCAGATTAAAAAAAACATTCAAACAACCAGCATACCTAATGGTAAGTGGTATTTGCATGAAAATACTTCAGCATATAAGCAAATCATTTTACAATGTTGGCATTAGGGCAGAGGTGAGATGCTTACAGAACTGTCCAGGAGTCCATTGCAATCTTTGTCATAAAGTTTAAAAGTAACTGTGAACACAATAAAACAGGAAGTTATTGATCTAAACATTCTTGACTATCTTGAGCTATTGATGTCTTAAAAAATGCTGCAGAAAGACTTTGGACATGAAACCAACATTCCAGTTTCTCCCGTGGCTGTCCCTCCTCCAGCACAGAGAAGTAACAGGACACGTCCCGCAGCAAAACTCTACCTGAAAGATGAGGCATAACAAAACTGAAATACCTGACTGTTTTATTGAGGTCTACATTACAACATATTTATCTGATATCAAGAACCAAAGCACCATTTAGTATAAAAGATTTATAGGTTGTTTATTTGAACACTTATTTGATGGACACGGTGTCCAAAGGGGAACAAACAAGTGCGCTTTCTCCTATTTCGACTTTATTTATCAACGCCTGTCTGGGCTGTTCATAAAAATGCCATACCTCCTTTGGGTACCGAGCTCTTTGTGGATCCATCCTGCTGAAAATAGTGGAATAGTTTGTGGCAGAAATTTTCAGGGAACTCGTCCACCTCTAGGTAAGTCTTGAGGAAGAAACTAAACCCCTCTTCATTGACACCCTGCGAGGACAAATCACAATCAGTATGAGAGAAGACAAAGGTGTCTGTTTGTGTGTCTATAAAATTGATCATTCCATGAAGGATTCCATGTTCTGTTGTGACGACTCACATCTACATGTGAGTGCTTGGCTAGCCGACCCCCAGAGTGAAACTCTTTAATGACATCTTTCACCCTCAAGTTGCTATCTGTAAGGAAAATTCAAAAGGTCAAACAGGTCAGGGGTGAGTATGATTGGTCCAATTATTACATCACGTAGTGGGCAAAACGTATTGAATCGACTGTGAAAATAAAAAAAATGTAATTACACTTGTCTAATGTGGATATGTGCAATCAGTATGCTCCACCCATGACAAAAATACAGAATGATGAAGCTCTGCGAAAAGGTGCTATCAGCAGTGAAACGGGGAAAATTCAGCATCACTAATTGAATCCTGGCTTTATATAGACTCCCTGTGTGTATTCCTCATTAAATCTGGGCTTGTGTTCTGCTGGAAGTGCTACACAACCCTGTGTACTCACAGATCCTGTGCAATTATAGATTCATCCATTATCTAATGACACAAATGCTCTGTTCACTAAAAGCCTACAGCACCATTTAATTTCTTTTAAAGCCTTTGAGTGAATATTTTAGCGGGCTGCCTCTTTTTGGTCTACTGGCAGCATCAGGTTTATCACGTTGCTTTAGATGTTGTCTGTGTTTTGTCAAGGGTGAGTGATCCTCTGGAGAACAATAAGGAATGATTTTATGTTGACAAACCTCCTCAGTCTGTCCTTTGCTTTGGGAGAAAAGAGATTCACGTCAATACTTAGTGACGCCTATTGTTCTTTTTGTTTGTTTTTGATGATAATTTATCGATTCGCTGATGTATACTGGTTTTTACCTGCCCTGACATCTAGATGGTGGCTGTATGTTTCCCATTTTGCACAAAGAAATCAGGAGCACTGTTAATGGGAACACCAAAGCAGGAAATAGTTGAAACTTACATTCCATGTAGTGTTGCAGCTGGATAAAATCCACAGGGGTGAGACACCTCTCAGTGTCCTCAGAAGACGTCATGTCTAGCAGCTAAATAATCCAAGTCAGGGTGTGATGGAGAAAAAAAACCATACTACCTTCAGTATCAAATGTTATTCATATGGTCCGAGTTCACGCAGTATGTTGACTCATGAACTGGTTTGTCTCCATTCCTTGAATACTGGTAAGTAAAACTGCTCCTCCTAATGGGCTCTCATCAACCACAAGTGTCTACGTTCACACAGACTGCCCTAACTATCCCAATAACTTGACCTACTTTCACATATAAACTACTGTATAAAAGAAGGAATAATGATAATTATACATAATAAATGATTTTGATTGTTTGCCATAAAAGCTGTCTCAACGTGACGCTAAAACAGGTTCAACATACATACAACATATTGTGCTATGCCTTGACATAGACTGCAGTCATTGCAGTGCTGTTGAAACAGAAGCCGTACTCACAAAACCGAAAATTTAAAATAGACCAATACAGGATTTGTTAAAGAATTTATACTTTTGCATTTATAACTTTTCACTACTTTGCTTCAATTGTATTCATTGACATTAGAATGCAAGCCAGTTTTGAGACTTTTGGACAACCTTAATAAGGGCACATGTCTCTATTGTGAGAATCAAGTTGTTGTTAGTGTTCACTGATGACTGATTACTTGCAGGTTATTGAAGAAAAGCTTGGTGTAAAGAGAATATAATTTGTACCCGTATCGAATTTCAAAATTTTAGTACTATAACAACCCAAGTTACCAGGATGTGTCAAAGATTCTAACTGTGCAGGGGGAAAGGCAAACACAGACATCACAGCAGCTTCACCAGCAGCTGCAGGATCCAGGAAATCTATTCCAAAAATTATCAATTAGGAGCAACCATCCATCAGACAGGATTATAAATTAGAAACCAGCATTCAGAGTCTGCAGACATTTTGTGCTATTTTACTTTCCACAATTAGATCTCTTTATATATTGAAGACAATTGGACTTAAAATGACTTCATAAGATCACTATGACAAAGCACCATTTTTTACCAGCACAAATTCAGGCCATGTGAAAATTCATATATTTACATCAGATATTTACAAGTTCAGCATGACTTTTCAGCCTACCTGTGGAAGATTGATATATCTTTGTTATGATAACTCTTGTCTCAACTCAGTGTACACCTGAGGTAGAAATCTAAGCTTTTTCCATGTTAGGACGACTGAGTGACAAACTCACCCCGTCTGCTCCCTGTTTACCTGACAGGGGTGGAGTACCTCAGGCGGCTTACCTTCACTATCGTCGGGCTGAACCGATCACGGAGCTCTGAAACGCGGAGCAGAAACTTGTTTGACGTTTGATGACACTTGCATGTGACTGCCTGCAGCAGTATTAACGGATATAAGGATTAGAATGGGCGGAGGAGGAGCTTTGAGCCGCACAATTACTGTTGGAGGCGCACACGCCTACACACACAAACACTCACAAGTGTATGCGCACGCTGGTTTGATCTTATCTAACCTGTTTTCCAAATATTGCAGCTTTAATCCTGAAAATCAGAGTAAGGTCTGTCCCCTTGCTTTCCAGCGTTAAATGAGTGAATGACAGGATGTGAATGAATGAAGCCAGGATTTTCTGATTGCTGAGTTCATGATTAGAGGTCAGCTGGCACCAAAAAAAAGATGGAAAAAGAAGAAAACATTTAACTTAGATTGCCAGTTTGATAATGTTGTTTTCTTCCTCATAATAATAATAATTATAGTATAATAGTAGTAGCAATAGTAGTAGTAGTAAGACAGTTACTCTGCACTTTTCTTTAAAAAAAACAAACAAACCTCACAGTGTCACATGTGAGTGCATTAAAACATTAAAAACTAATTAAAAAAACACAAGTTAACATATCACGAACTCACAGAACACAAAACAAAAGTGTGGAGGGGTGTATTCAGGCCAGTTTTAAAAGAACCCAGTCAGTGTTGCCTTCGGGAGGTCTAGGGGTACATTCCAAAGCCGGGGTGCGGCTGTGTAGAGGGCCCGTTTCTCAAGGAGTAAAGGATGAGCCTATAGGCGTAGAATAGAAGACGAAGCTGTAACTTGACCTCAGGTTACAGAAGGAGTTATGTGATGCAAGCAGGTCATTGAGTTAGAAGTACGTTGCCATGGATGCAATTCAATGATAACTGGAGGATTTTTCAATTAAATCCTGTAGGTAACAGGAAGCCAATACAGAGATGGAAGATTTATGCAGAGATTGGATTGAGGTGGTGGTGATGGTTTCACACTCTCATCTGGATCCTAGCAGCACTGTTCTGGAGTTTATGTAAACCTCTATTTGGGATCCAGATGAAGAGTTCATCACAGCAGATCAGCACTGAGGAGACAAAGGCATGAATGAGTTCTGCTCAGATCAGTTCAATGTTATACTTGATAGGTAAACACAAGAAGGTGTGAGAGGTGTCAGTGTGAACATGGGCTTCTGCACTGTAAACAATATCAGAATGAGAGAGAAACACATTAAAATACTATATTTGATTTGATATTCATTGATTCATATCATGTTTTTTAAATTCTTTGCTGGTTGATATACAATACTCATGTAAAGTAATTTTTACGGGATGAAGGGTTCATAATAAGCATTTATAGTACAATATCTAAAACACGTTCCAGTCAGTAGGCGGCAGTAATGCGCCTTACAGTTGGATGTCAACCGCGTCAAACAAAAAAAAGAAGAGGAAAGTGTTTACGTTTTTCCACTTCCGTAGCGGTCTAAAGAGAAATAACGATACCAATCTATCGTTTATCTTGGATTGTATTGGATAGGTTCGGCATGTTTTTCAGTGTAACATTAGTGTTAAAGCTTGTTGACAGATAAACTAAACAAAACCCGTTCGCCATCCATTTACCGCTGTATCGCGAGTTTTCCTTGTCCTTCTTCGCAGGCGAAGCTAAAACTAGCTTGCAGTGTGTTAGCAGCGGGTCGGCGGTTGACAATAAGTTCTAAATTCCGTCCTGATCCGCACATTGATAACAGTGTTAACTAAAAAATCCACGTAGGCAGTCATGGCGACTAGGCGTCTGACCGATGCCTTCTTGTTAATGCGGAACAATGCAATCCAAAACCGGCAGATATTGGCTGAGCAAGTGAGTACATACGACCCCCGTCTGAGTACACGTAGCAATGCTGCGGTGAGTGGTCTGCATCGTTTTGACATTTTCTGTGTGTGTTTGGATATAGCCAGCTGCCCTAGCTAGCCTCAGCTGTGTGCTGTTAGATTCTAGTAATGTTATTGAAGACAGATTTTGCTGTGTAGCCTCGCCCCAGGGTGTAAGATGGATTGAAGATGGGAGTGAGGTGGAGGAGGATGACAGCTCAGGCATATTACAATGTGTCAGTGAGGAGCGCAGCCAAGGAAAATACCTCCAAGAGATTTAGACAGCGGAAATATGAATTTTTAGAGACAGTATTTTCACACAAAAATATGTTTTTTATTGTTTAAGTTATGGCATGATTTATTATCATTAGCTTGAAGCATTAGGCTATGTGGCTCCACTAAAGGATTGTGATATTTGTGTGGCATGTCAATAATTTTTTGCAGCTACAGGAGAATTGCTCGATTTGGTCAAAACATTATACTGCAATTAATCAGACAAATGCTGCAAATTTGATTTGATGCACAATATGATCATTGGACCCCTTGGTTTAACCTCTTGAAATCTGAAAAAGCCACAAGTTATTTTAAATTCTAGTGAGGGTTCCAAAGAAACCAGCTAGATCAGGATGCATATCATCTAGAAAAAAGATAAATTTAAGGGAAATTAAAAATTTCATAACGTAAAAAGTAAGTGTTAAGGTTTTTCTAGTAATGAGTTTTTAATGTATTTTCTGGTGTGATATTCATGGGTAGCCACAGTGTAATAAACAACTCTAAACTGTTTGCCTTAAAGTGGAATCAGTTGCCAATTTATTTACCAGTGTTTAAGGGGTTAAGCTTCAAATATATAAAGCCACATTGCCATTTTGTTTTGAATTTAACAGCAACATGTACTAAATTTCATTGAAAATTAAATAAAATATTTTTAGTGTTTTCAAAATTGCACAATTTTTTACATTTCAAGATGAATGAATGAAATTCCATTTCAGGGGATCTACATCACGGTCTATAAATAGCAAGTGATTAATATATATAGGTTAACAAATTATAGTCTACATTTTACTGATCTATAGAGTAAAAACACAAAAGCTGTCCTCCTCCCTACCACATGCAGTGCATCCATTTTTTAATTAATTAAATCGCCACCATTCGCGATTTAATTATGAAACATTCTCATATCACAATTTTGTTTTTAATATGATTAATTGTGCAGCCCTCACCTAATGTGTAATTCTGACAATGTGTGACAGATAGGGTAAATATGAAAGTGGAAATGTTCCATGAAAATAGTGCAATGACCACCTGATATTCAGAAATGCACTGAAATATTTGATAGATTCAAATGATTGTGAATTGAAATAGAAGAAACAGTTTTATGGATTAAGTTCAATTTTCCAACATCACGCTAAAAAGAACAATGAAAAATCTAAAATCTCAACATTATCTATTCATCTACTGTGAATTGTTCTATTTTTTTGAAATACAGATCAGTAACCAGTGCAGACAGCTGTAGGATGCAGTAAACAATTCACACCAGGCAGTTTAACCTGCTGCCAGACTATCATCCTAGACACAGATACAGCGTTTTGCATCGAAACAGCTGATTTTAAGCAGGCCAAATTATAATAAATTTTCCTATAACACTGGCACTACGACCTGTACCGAGCCAAATGGAAATGGAAAGATGATAATACAGCAGTCCAGTTCAACCACTACGCACAGTGACCTGGTAGTGCACTGCATTTCCTGAGTACATAAAAATGATAATAAAAAATTTTATTATCATAAAAATGATAATTTGACTGACAAATTATCACTCCTACACAGACAGTGTGTGTTACTGTTTCTCTGTATGATACAGTTTAACATCACTGCCCTGGGCTTTACCTCGGGACTGTCCGGAACATCAGCAGGTCTGCTTACAGTGAGGGAAACCCGATCGTGGTCTATTACTCTAGATCGCAGACCGATTGTGAAAGGATGATTCATGATTGATGGTGTGGCTGTTCTGTGCTCTGGCCCAGCAAGAGTCAAGATTTATTCATTTGTCATCTGGACAGGACAGCAGAATCAGGCAGGGCAATGAAATTCATAGGAGAGGGCTGCTTTACTACAGCACACAATACACAACACTGGTAAAATAATAAAATATATAACATTTAGTAGTAAACTGTAAGAGTGACACTGCGCAAAAACCTCTGCCACTCAAGCTCGAATGATCATTTCCCTGAGAGGTTTTACCACCATCAAGTCAGTCCTCTGTGTTTTAACCCTCAGAGACTCCATCAGTATGTGGGCCAGCCATTAAAGACACTCTTAGTTTGTGGGAGGATGTGTTATCATTTTGTGTCGTGCTGGTCCTTTTACTTAAGCTGCATGTACATCATCAACCCACATAGTCTCCAAAGGCTGAGGGATTCATCTCATCTCTGTAGTGGAGTAAGCTGATAGCTATCAGTAGATAAAAAGCAAAGTGTTTAATCTGTGCTGAAAATTAAAGCAGCTGGGAGTTTCACAGGTCCCTGTATTAGTGTTTTTCAATGATAATGAAATGATAATAAAATGATTTTTTGTATTTTGTTCTTCGTTGCCCAGCAGTGTGTCACTTATCAAAGTTTATAATTTTCAGCTGAGATTTCACTTTCACTTCTTTTTTAGTTGACCATGCATGCAGGAGTAGATATGCATGCTTTCTCTATTAAAAACATTTCGTTTGAGTTTACAAGATGTGCATTGTGTTCACATAAGGGTCGACTACTGAGAAGGTGGGGTATCGATTATCCAAAACTAGCTGTGGGCCTTCACTGAATCAAAATATAAATCATACAAATATATAATTGTTCAGTTTAATATATCAACTTCTCACTTATTTTAAATGATATCATTTTCTTTTAAACGTTCCCTTGTCTTTATTATTTTGTTACTGAATGACCACCGCAATCATACAGTTTCATTCCTGCTTTTCAGTTAGCTGTGTTTCTTGCACGTAATTTACTGTGATCTCACAGTTTATTTTTCTGAAAGACCATTATTCCTGGTTGCACTTTCTTTTTTTGGTGTTCACCCTCTTGTTCCAGAATCTTGCACAGCATATCTGCTTTGACAATGTAAAAAAAAATCTCACATAGCATTTATACAGAATCATTCTCAACGTCAAATAAATTCAATTGTTGGTCAAAGTGCATGCAAAATACTGCTGTTTAGTGCCTTTTTCACTTGGGGCTCACTTTCTGTTACTTCTGTTTTTCTCTATATTTCTTTGTTCTTTATTGGATGGAACCCTTCCGCTCTCTGCCAATTTCATTAGGAGCTTGATGAGGTACTGTTGTATTTCCCCTCCTGGTAGAACTGCTTGCGACGCATAACATAACCACCTCTTGATGGTCAATTGCTATAAATTGCATATTGGTTTGCCGTGTTTGGATAGAATAAATAAAGTCTGTCTTGTGTTTTAAAGTTGGCAGACGACCGAATGGCCCTGGTCTCAGGGATCAGTCTGGATCCTGAAGCTGCCATTGGAGTCACCAAAAAACTGCCACCCAAATGGATTGAGGGTGTTGATGAGGTAAATAAAGAACAACAACCTGGATCAAAAATGAAAATGCAGACACAAATCCGTTTGTACCTACTGAAACAGCATGGACTATTGTCCATCTTCTCTCTATCTTAAATCTGGATAAGTGTTCTCTTAACCGAGAATCTTCATCTTTCAGATTCAATATGAAATCACACGGGTTCAGCAGAAGATGAAGGAACTTGCTTCACTTCATGACAAGCATATGAATCGTCCCACGCTGGATGACAGTAGTGAGGAAGAGCACGCCATCGAAATCACCACTCAGGAGATAACTCAGGTACACAGTTAAAACCGGCAGCGTAGTAATAAGAAACGTGCTTATGGTGCATTATAGAATGGATTAAAAGAAAGCTATCATGTGCTCTGTTCTTTTTTGGCTGGTTTTCTAATTCTTTTTCTGGTTGCAGATGTTCCATCGATGTCAGAGAGCTGTGACAGGTTTGCAGGCTCGTTGCGGTCACTGCACCGAGCAAGAGGAGCGGCTGTTGAGAAACGTGGTCTCTTCTCTGGCTCAGAGCCTGCAGGAGCTTTCCACCAACTTCAGACACACACAGTCCAGCTACCTAAAACGTAAGAGCTGCAGTAAACCACGTCAAATCCTTTAACCCGCTTGTTGATATTACAAAATGTATTCTACTCTATAAAGCCATCTGTCATGTGATCATTTACTGTAGTATTTAGTCACAGTAAAATTTGAAATGTAGAAACGTACCAGTTCTACTTTCTTATCTTAGCCACTGCTCTACTACGACTCTACTAATGTTTCTGAACCACAATCCAATGAACAATGTGATAATTTAACTGCTTTATGTATCAGGTATGAAGAATCGGGAGGAACGATCAAAGCACTTTTTTGACTCGGGACCCCTAATGGAAGAAGATGAGGATTTAGCTCTTTATGACAGGGTAAGTACATTTTTAATATTCTGTAATCCATTTATTTAAGCTTTATGTATACTGTTTGTTCTAATGAGAGATAACAGATATTAAACCGTTATTAAAATAAAAGATAAAAAGGATTAAGTATGAAATAACTAAATAGAAAAATATGGGCTTAACGTCTCACATGAACACTGAGGTCTGTAAGCATTCAACTGTAACCATCGCTGGTTCAGGTGTAGCCTATGGGGGACTGGAATAATAATTTTGTTCAACAATTCAATTACTACTCTTAAGTACAAGAACAGCCAAATCCAGGAAAACATAATGAAAGCTTGACGCATACTGATGCACCTGTCAGGAAGGTGCCAGACAAGCACGGTCGGTACAAACCCACACAGTGCAGAGAAAAGAGAAAAGATGTAATCAGTCAGAATAAATGTCAACACTTGTGTGGGTGTGACATGGGCGTGTCGAGCCCTCAATGAAATTTTCTGGCTCTTTCTCAATATGATGACCTGCTGATGTAAGGGCGTAGGGAGAGCGTGTGACAGGTGCGGCCATGATGAGTCCAATTCTGGAAGTGAGGAAGTGCAAGTCAGCGATAGGTGCCTGGACCCTCACTCAACATGCCTCTATTACCCCAGTACTTTTGACAGCTCGTTGTCATGTGGCAACAAAAGTTCCACAGTTCCTCAGCCTCAGTTTCATTTGGATGAAAACTGTCCACACTTCACTGTCCACCATCGAGCGCAGACTTCCCAGAGTCTGTCTGCAGAACTTCCTCAGTCCGCCAAAGTGTGGACTCAGCATATTTAAAAACGGCCTCTGTTGCACTTAAGTGAGCTAGTAGGAACAATAATTCTGGCATGTCTAAATAGAATTCAGCCACTATTAATGTTCTTAGTTATCTGTGTTTGATAAGGTAGAAGGTCTGCCATGAGAAAATTTTACTGACGTGATTGTAGTAAGAAATCAGACACGCCCAAGCTCTTGATGATCCGATAATTTAAGAACCATGTCACTATTGCTGAACTGAGCTCTGTTAAACACACAAGGTTTACCAGATCTGTTGATCTTCATATTTTGTAACATCATTGTTTTCCATTTTGGTTTTTAGGGCTTCACAGATGATCAGCTGATGCTAGTGGAGCAAAACACAGTTATGGTTGAAGAGCGAGAAAGGGAGATCCGGCAAGTAGTGCAGTCCATCTCAGATCTCAATGAGATTTTCAGGGACTTGGCTGGAATGGTGGTGGAACAGGTATTTGAAGCATATTCAATGAGGTTAATAATACATTTATTGTAATTAGCGCTTTACTCACACCGGAGATCACAGGCGAATTATGGTCGTGGAATCAGTACTTCAGTAATTTATACAGGTTTATGTATACACCATAAAGGTTATTGAAATTATGAAGAAGGAAACTGCTGATTTAATTCAAAGTACCTACACCAAATAACACTGCCAACACAAAGTATCTCTGTGATATAAATAATCTGCAGCTAAGAGGAAAGAATGGAAAATTGCAAACTAAAAATTGCTAATGAAATTCTGTTTTCCTCTTTAAGGGCACAGTTCTTGACAGAATTGATTTCAACGTGGAGCAAGCGTGTGTAAAAACAGAAGATGGATTGAAACAGTTACAAAAGGTAAACCACAAAGTGCTGGCGTGTTCATATAGTTGTCTGAGATGTAAAATCTTTTGATCTTATTGTTTTTGTGTTAAGTAATGCATAGAAATGCATCTATTTTACATGGAACATGTCAATATTACACAACCTATAACAGGCTGATGATGTGCCAGTGTACAACTTCATTTAGACCAGAACAACAAACCTTTACAATGGAAAAACATATTTAAACTGGTAATTGGTGAATGAGCTCATCTGCTCACTGAATTATGTCTATCCAATAAAATCAAATCCAGTGTTTCACAACATTTGACTTTGTTTTGGTGTCCTCTGCAGGCTGAGCAGTACCAGAAGAAGAACAGGAAGATGCTGGTCATTCTGATCCTCTTTGTCATAGTTGTTGTTCTTATTCTCATTCTTTTTGGAACAAAATTTTAATTTTGCATTCCTCTGCTTTTGTTTTCTGTGTGGATGTTTGTTGTGCATCTGTGTGGACTTGGGAGAGTCTCAGCTCTTCTTAAAACAATGCTGACTGCCTTTCATGCCCACCAGGAAAGGTCCCGAAGAATTCCACATTCCTCCATGAAGGAACTCTTTGAGGCAAAGGAGACGTTTTGTGGTTGAGTGTAATGAAACAATCTTCTGTTTGACCCTTGTTTGATTTCAAGTGACTGTCACACAAACGCCCAGACTGTGATGAACATTTATTGAGCCTGACAATGTTGACAGACCTGCGTCTTACTAGTGGCAACAGAAAACGCTTTAAAGCAGAACATTCTCTGCTTGAACTTGGAGCACTACATCTGACAAAATTTTGTGTGAAATGCAGTCCAATATCTTTGCAGATTTAGTTAGAGGGAGATGAAGCTGCAAGGAATGAATGTTTGTAAATCAGAAACGTACATCTAATTAATTTTATTCCAAATTCATTTATCAGCCCAATTCACACAATAAAAAATTCTGCATCAGTATTTCCCCTACGCAAAACAAAATGCTCAGCATTAGGATAGAAACGTTTTAGGATTAGATTCAGTATCAAAATATTGCTTTGATTTAAGGGCCACCTTATTCATCTGGTAACTCTTAACATCATGCTCATTTCACATTGGAGTTTTTGATGGTCCTTGCATTAAGTGCTATCTTTGTAAAACTCTTGCAGTTTGCACATATTGAGGCCTGGGGGGGTTGTTATGGATGTAATACTACTGTCATCTGTACGATGAAAAGATTTATTTATTTTTTAATGATGAGCTTCACAAGTCTTGACCGTATATCGAGTAAAATATGCCGTCTAAACCCAACATTTATTTTGTCCACTGAGACTGTCGTGATGTCCAAAAGTATGAGCTGGACACATATGGACATGACATTTGTGTTCAGTGTTCTTTAAAGACTGATATACTGTAATGAAGAAGAGCTTTATTTGACATATCTTGTACCCTTGTTAAATCATTGTCATTGATGTGAATTTCTGTGTGAAAACGGTCCTGTCCTCGTGGTACTCAACTGAGGTTTTGTTTGTCAAACAGAATTGTTGAGAGCAGAATTTTTTAAATAAACCTAGAACATGAGGAATAGCACTGTGTCATGCAAATCACATTCTGGACATACATCGTATTGTTAAATACCAGGCATCCTCTCTTCAGTAATAATTTTGTAATAAAATAATGACTAGAATTACACTGTATGTACTGATCCAGTGCTAATTTTATTCATCTTTTTTAATGTAAAAGAGGATGACAAATAATTATCACACACAAAACTTCCCATAGCCTGATGTGACGTCTTTGCTTTTTCTTCAAAATTATTACAATTTTATATAAGAAGCTTGATTTTTTTTTTCTTCAAAACTAATGATAGCATCATATTAAAAATTTAAATATACAAATAATGTTAAAAGTCTGACAGCTCTTTAAGCAGAAAGGTTTACATTGAGGAAATTCATTCAAGTTAAAAGCATTGAAAGCCTGAAAAAGAATAACATTTCTTTTGGATCCCAGCTTATGTCAGTGTCGGGGGCAATGAAGAGGTGGACAGTTTAGTGAAACAATCACAGAGTGTTCCACTGAATAGAGCTGAGATTAAGGTCACCGTCAAATCCCATATGCAGCAAGTCTGTTTCTGTACAGTGTACAAAAACAGGCAGAAATAGGAGAAGCAGTGAAGGAAGTCGGACTAGACAACATCCAAGTTACACAGGACTCAATTATACACTAAAACATAAAGCCAACAGGAAAATGCACTTGTAGTGAATCGAAACAGTAAAACATGTAATGTAGGGGTTACTCATCAGTAAATCATTAAAACTCCCTGCAGGATTGATGAGTGTATTGTACGAATCACTTGAAGGTCTCTAGATAGGACTCCGTGCGTGTCATAATCTAATAAATGTCATAAACCAAACGGAATTAAGATGCAACACTCCTGGTTCATCGCCAATCCAGCAGAGGGCGGTAGAGCGCCAATAAAATTATTTACTAATCGCCACTTACCAAGTATTAGTAGTTTGAAAATAATCTTAACACTTACTGTGGATATGTGTTTTGTGCGTCTTTGTTAAATTCAAAACGAACACTATCTTCACAGAAGGTCTTCCTTCGCCATAGTGGCTTATTTATAGCGCACAGCTATTAATGCTGTCGTTACGCCACTGTGTCACAACAAGCTAACAGCTGCTGCTACATGCGTTAGCTTTAGCTGCGTCGCCTGTCACCACCATGTCTTATGCCGTAGATGAAGACAGTCCGTTTCCCATAAATGACGACCTGTTTGACGACACGTTTTCTCTGACCAACGTGTACAAATTCGCGGGCGAGGATTTGAGGATCAACCAGGTGTTCAGTGCAAACCTCGGCGTGGCTGCGCCGGTGTGGGAGGCGGTAAGCTTCTGCTGTGCCTCGTCTGTTTATGGAAATATCCGCCATGTTTTCTGAATTGATGTGTCATTTCCGGTTTGTCTACGCAGGCTTTATATCTGTGCGCTTACTTGGAGGCGCGGGCGGTGGAGCTGAGGGGGAAGCGCGTCATAGAGCTGGGAGCTGGGACGGGGCTCGTTGGGATTTTGGCAGCGCGTCTGGGTATCCAACCATCCATTAAATATTTGAATTATTTTGAAGTTGTCTACGTGTTTATGGTGATAAGTGACATTGTGAGCCGCATCCGACCGCACAGAGATTCATCATATGGTTCTCAAACTGTGTTACAAGTACCACCTTCAGTACTTAAAGCGCAGGCCAGATGATCTTAAGTTTTTGCAGACAATCAAAACAATTGCAGTCTTCATATAAAATGATTTAATTCAAAACTTTTGTTTTTGATGGTAGTTTACCTACAATAGCCTAAATGAGTCCATGTGCCCAAAAGATGTGACCGTGTCATCTGAGCCCCTGGCACCTCAAAGGCTGTGGAGCTGTAGTAATCACATATGTAAAAGAATATCAATCAGCCAGAACAGAATTTTATAGTGAGATTTTTTTCCTCTTACTTTCAGATTTTTGTATCTTATTTCAGGAGCATCTGTGACCCTGACAGACCTTCCCTTGGCAGTCCCACAACTTGAGTCCAACGTCTATGCTAACATGCCCTCTGATGGTTGGCCTGCTGCTCCTCCCACTGTGCTCCCTCTCTCCTGGGGCGTAGATCAGCTCCGCTTCCCTACAGACTGGGATCTGGTGCTTTGTGCAGATATCGTGTACCTCCCAGAGACGTACCCACTGCTTCTAGAGACATTAACTCATTTGAGCAAGAACAGCGCTGTGGTATATTTCTCATCCAAAATGAGACAGGAGCACGGCACGCCAGGCTTCTATGACGAGTGTCTGCCAAGCAGGTTTAATGTGGAGCTGGTGAAGTGTGATAAGCAGCAGAACATAAACATCTACAGAGCTTCTCTGAGGACCCATGACTGACAGCAGACGCCCTCAAACACTGGCCTGCGACCTTGGTTAGTTATTTTAAGATCCCACCTGAGATTCCCCAAGTCATCTGTTCAGAGAAGATTTCAGGTTTTTAAAAATGCAGTGCAAGTACACTGTGTGACAAGATGCAATAACTCTCACAGTCCAACTTCAATACCTTGCATCTTATGAACGGATAACAATGTGTACTTTGAAAGAGGTTCAGATTTTCCTGTAATTCTATGCAATTCTGCCATTTGTATTTATGGATTTACTTAAATTTGACTGAATATCTAATTTTTAGTTAGCATTGACATTACATCGACCAATTTGAAAAAAAACTTTTGCAAATAGAGAATTGAAAAACTGGTGTGTCAGAAATTTTATAACATCTAAGTGGTTATACTTTAGAATGTTTTAGAATAAAAAAAACATTTTCTAATGGTTTGACTTTTTAACTTGTGTGAAAATCATTCTAGCATATAAATGTCTTGCCCATAATTTAATACCATTGAGAATATTGATGAAATTTAGACACAGGTTGTACATTGGCACAATTTACATGTGCTTTCCAGTGAAACAATTCACCATTGCAAAAAATATCAAATACAATAAGTACAGTATGACATGAACAACCAGTCTAAGGGCCTACACCCAGTCAGGATCTATGCATTGTTATAGACTCATATGATCATGGTTGTGTTTTATTTCGGTAGGAAAGCTGTGTGTCATTATGTGCTTTTTCTAATACTGTAATATTGTCCATTTTCAATTTTATCTGTGAACTATATAGAGACATTTCAAATCCAAAACAAAGTCCGTCCCATCACTGATAATTCTGTCAACATCAACAGATTGCCCTCCCAGTCTGTACACACTTTATCCCCTCTGTCCTGCTCTCTGCTGATGTACAGACTTTCTGTTCAGAAAAGGAAAGCCTGTTTGTTCCGCTGGGGAGTTTCAAAGAAAGGGCAACAACCCATCCGCGGCCCGTCACTCCATTTACTACAATTCACCCGACAAAACAACAGATCCCTATCTACATGGAGATTTTGCTCCCCATTACACTGAGCTCTACCGCATAAGATATGAAAAGAGTATGTAATTTGTTTTGTCGATTTTCATCATTTGAGCGAGGGTATGAGAACTGTTGATGCTCGTTGGATGTTGAGCAGAGCTTTTGGCACAGAAATCACATTGCAAAACATCTAGAATTTGAAATTGAAGTTTAACCATGAAGTTTAACCATGATTTATTTCATTAGAATAATGATGAATGATTTTTTCATTACCATATAAAGTATTACTGAAAAGTAGGGTTCAGCTACAGCACTAGTCATATGGGTGTTAATGCATTTTTATCATCCACCTCACTTCAAAATTGCTTATATATGACTATACACTATTCTTAAAATGTCTTGAACACTTGAAATTCATAATGTACAATAAAACTAAGTACTCATATTAGAATAGTTTTCTGTCTGTCAGCCTTAAAATTACATCAGTGTTCCACTTATTTGACTTGTGTAGTGAATTAATTCCCATTTTGTCAATGAATTGGTTTTGTAGGATCGCTGGGGAGAAGGCTGTAGTGATAAGATAGAATTTCTAAAGGACTGATTAAAAAATTCCTCTGTGGTGTTTTAACTGAGCAGGTTTGGCTGGATATGAAGAGGATGGCCTTGTGGTGACAGGGGAGTGAGTGTGTGTAGCATTAATGGAGTGGGAGGGGGACAGAAAATCACTGTCCTTAACACGTCCTGTTTGGACTTCATTAGACCTCATGAGCTGCAAGGACCACAATCTGAAAATAACAACTAAAGGTATGTATGTTTGTAAATTTGATGCAGCAACATAAAACAAAAAGTAGAAAATGTTGAATTTGAATATTAAATTGCTTGTTAAAATGTGTAATGAAGTGTATCACATTAAATCTTTGAATAATAATATTGTTATGAACCATATATTGTACTGTACCATATAATGTTAAAAATATTTCAATATGTGGTTCTTGAAGTTTCAGAGCTCTGTATCAGACCAAATGATGGCATTCTGGGCTGAGAATCAACGACAACTGCCTCAATATGTGAACTTTGGCACAGTTCCTGGGAGAAACTGTACATATAAGTAAGAAAAATATTATGACAGGATATCTTGATAAATAGATGATGGCAGAATTTGTTGTTATTTTTCTATAACAAGATTAACACTGAATTTGTTCTCTGATGCTGTTGATATCAGGTGATTAAAAAGAAACCTGCACAAACTATTATTACTTACACCAAGTTACCAAAAACCTTAGTGGTAGATCTAAAGCCATGTTATTATTTAAGTCTTTTTATTTTGCCGACAGCTTTTATGACAAGCATGCAGCGCATTATCCAATGTACTTTGGTGAGGAGCAAGATCAAGGCAGGGACTCCAGAACCTGGACTATACCAGGATCAAGAAAAGGAGGGGCTTTGCAAGACTACACCAACTGGAGAGACCCACATCAGACATCCCATACTTCTTACTTCCCTTTCATGCTGGATCATCACCCCCTGCATGAATCCAGAGAAAGGGAGTGGACAGCAGCGGAGGCTCAGCGAACATCAGCAGAATGTGAGAGAGGAATGCTGAGGGAGGGATGGCAAAGGAGGTGTGAGCCATGTAGTCCTATCCGATACCAAAGGGACGTTTCCAAGCGGGTTCTAAGTGACAGCAGCCATCGAGAACTGGAGGCCTGGGCGGCTCGTTACAGTCATTCACTCCCAAGGAGGAGGCGTATCGAGGCAGAGATGAGGGGCGCCTCCCATGGGCTGTCAGAGAATAATTTGACTCTGGAGCGGGACAGCAGGAGAGGGACAGACCCTCGGGTGGCAGCACTACATCAAGCCAGACTAGCTGCACACAACAGAGAAGTAGGACAGTGGGGACAGGACAGAGTGTGGCGACAACAACCTATCAGCCATTATCCATCACAGGCTCCTGTCCCCGTTACAAGTCACATGTTGGACGCTAAGGAAAAGTCAAGTTATCAAAGGAGAATGTTCAGCCATCCTCCCTGCTACATGGCTCCTCCTCCCTATGCCAGCCCACATAAAAGTCCACCTGTAATACACCACCACAGCCATGGATATAGTGACAGCTGGGAGCAGGAAGGTAAGATACAAACACACTATTCACACTCCACAGTCAGAGAGCAGGATGTCTCTGTTAATCTACAGAAAGAGGACGTACCCAAAGCAGAGGAGGCTCAAACAATATGCTCCAAGCTGGAAGGAAGCACCAACCAAAGACAGGAAAACCGTCTGCTCTGCATCCAGAACATGCAGACGGAGAAAAGTCCAACGTCTGTGGAACAGCCGCAGACATTACAAACAGTTCAGAATATAAAGAAAAATATGGACAACCCCTCAAAAGTCATTGAAGGAAGGAAATTCAGATTAGGCAAAAACACAGGTGGGATGACCATTTTCTGTCTGGTGTCCCGAATAGTCGACACGACGGAAGCCTCGTCATCTGCCCCCCAAATAAACACTGAAAGCACAGCAATAGGACAGGTGTCTACCAGTGTAGGAGACATCAATGACTTAAACCAAACACACAAGCTTGCAGATGAAGTAGACTTCAAAATGTCAACATTCACAAAGCAGTCTGAGCCGTCTGTCCAAGCTGCTAATCTGGAAAATCTGAAAGACAAACAGCATGAGACAACAACCTGGGACCAATCTAATCAATCAAACAACAGTAAGAACATTGGCCTTTCCCAAGATAAATATAATACAAATGGTTTGCAATCCGCATCTGGGAGACAAGTCGGTCAGTCGTCACCTCCTTTGTCTGTCAAATATCCTCTATGGAGGGAGCCCAGTGTGATAAACAGGGGCGAAGCTGAGAGTTCCTCCACTTACTGCATGAATGCAAACAGTGAGGGAGGAGCATCAGACGGAACACACAAAAGAGATAGTCTTAAAGTTAGCAGCCATCCGATTGATATTGAAGTAAGGAGACTTGACATCAAGAAAGACACAGAATCCGAGGACAGCAATGGGATGCTGGTTATCGACACGTCCTCCGTTTTAGTCAGAATGGAGCTGATAGCATCACCAAAGAAAGAGCACGTTCAGTATTTAGGCTCTACATCAGATACTGAACTCAGTGCTCTTGACACTCAAACAAACATTCAGTTGGAGGCGATCCAGTCAAATAATAATGAGGTGAATCAGGGTAACGGTGAAATCACTCTGCCCTGCACGGCCTCAGCTTTGGGTTGTCAACGAGAAACCTTTGAGGAGCGTGCAGAGAGAATTTTGGGCATCTCTCTGTATGACAGCGAAACAGAGCAGAAGGCTGATGATGCCAGATCGATCCTCGACGAACATGAGGAGGGAGAACCGTCACCAATCCAAAACAAAGACATGTGTGTGTCACTTGAGCCGTCCTCTAAAGAAGACATGACAGAGGATCATATGTTGGAGTGTTGCTCCAAATCCAGCCAAGCTGATGAAGACGTGTGTCTGACAGAAGGCGAAGAAGCTAAAGAGCAGGTGATTGATCAGGGCGGTAAGGATGTTTCACATCATCTGGAGCAGATTTCACAAGAAGATGAAATGATTCAAGAGCCGCTGCTTGACTCTCACAGTGAAGAAATCGCAGGTAAACAGTGTCAGACAGAAGGAAACAAACCTAATGATGATGACGATGATGACGCCCAGCATTCCTTTAAGTGTCTCAGTCTAAGCCCTGACCTTTGCAGTGCTTCTCCGCTCTCACCATCAGGCTCCGATTTTAACACTCCGTCTGATATTTCAGTATCAAACACGGTCATCAGTCCTGATTCTCAGTCGGAGGCAGACCTTTCTCCCTCTGAAAACATTTTACAACCCGTTCCTCTACCAGAATTTCACACCTCATCCCAACAATTTCCAACTATTCCAACCTCTGAATCATCTCAGTGTTCTACTCCTACTAGAAACAATTCCCCAAGCCCCCCTCCTCTTGATCTACATGGTCAAACTGCAGATCCAATTCTCAATGTTAATGCCTGTAGTGAGGACCAGGATGAGGAAGGTGCAACATCAAAAAACAATCAAATCAGCCTTGTTGTAGAACACCTTCCCAAAGGTATGTTGGAGGAGAAAGGGTCACAGCAACAGATTGGCTCTGATGAAGCTGAGGATGCTTGTGTAGAAGAGAGAAATGACAAGGAAGTGGAGTTACCATCCATTTCAGATCAGATGTCTGACGCAACCAAAGATGCAACTAACTGTCAAATAAACAAACAAATATTGGATACTATTGAACCCCCTTCGGAGATTTCTACTTCTCCTGCCCTTTCACCCTCAGATATACAAGATTACAGCACGTCTCAGTGTCCTTTGGATGTCACGCTGTTATTCTCACAATGTGCTTCTCCATCACACAACACAGAGCGGACTGTTGATCTGGACGTGACTTTAGTTTGTCCTACAGACGACCCGTTTCCAGAGCACGAAGATCCTGTTCCCAGCGTCCCAGACACTTTAACTCCCTCTCATCCTGACCCTACCGAAGTATCACATGAATTACTGTCACCCCCCCACTCTGAAGCCCCACTCTCACAATGTGCTTCTCCATCACACAACACAGAGCCGACTGTTGATCTGGACGTGACTTTAGTTTGTCCTACAGACGACCCGTTTCCAGAGCACGAAGATCCTGTTCCCAGCGTCCCAGACACTTTAACTCCCTCTCATCCTGACCCTACCGAAGTATCACATGAATTACCGTCTACTCCTCACTCTGAAGCCCCACTCTCACAATGTGCTTCTCCGTCACACAACACAGAGCCGACTGTTGATCTGGACGTGACTTTAGTTTGTCCTACAGACGACCTGTTTCCAGAGCATGAGGGTCCTGTTCCCAGCGTCCCAGACACTTTAACTCCCTCTCATCCTGACCCTACCGAAGTATCACATGAATTACCATGTCCATCTCACTCTGAAGCCCCACTCTCACAATGTGCTTCTCCGTCACACAACACAGAGCCGATTGTTGAGCTGGACGTGACTTCAGTTTGTCCTACAGACGACCCGTTTCCAGAGCATGAAGATCCTGTTCCCAGCATCCCAGACACTTTAACTCCCTCTCATCCTGACTCTACCGAAGTATCACATGAGATACCGTGTCCCCCTCACTCTGAAGCCCCACTCTTGCCCAAGAGTTCTACTCCTCCTCAAGAGGAACGTGAACGTGTTTCTTTAGACTCACTCTCGTCTTCTGAACAGTCAGAGTATCCAAAGTCCCTGTGGGATGCAGTAAATCGCATTAGGAAACATACAGCCCCGGACTCAGAGAATGAAGAGGAGGAAATGAATGAGTTTTGGGATAAAGAGAGCGTAGGAGAGGACAGAGATTGCCTGGATGTGGTGAAAATGGATGTGATTTCAGAGGATGTAACATCTGATAGAAGTGGTCAGCATCAAGAGGGGCAGGTGTCTCCCACTCCTGACACACAAATTACAAATGTAGACAGGATTATCATTGACCAAGCAGACACACTGGAAATTTCAAAGGAAGTATGCGTGGACGACACACAGCAGGGTCCATGTGAACATGCTGAGGAGGACGCGTTGTCCTGCAGCAGCACAAACAGCCACAGTTCAGGTGATACGATTATTGGAGCATCTGAGGACAATGTTGAGGAAACAATGCCAGATGCTGACGTACAAAGCAAAACAGATAATGAAGACAAAACCTCAGCAGAGCATGACCCAGAGTTTCACAAAGACGGAGAGGATGATGGGACGGAAATGATGGAGGATGATGAAAGCAAATGATTGATATGAGGAGGACTAGGTTGAAGAACAAAGCAATATTTGATACAGTGGAAATGACAGAAAATGCTGAGGTAGTTAGTAGGAATGAGTGTGTGGTTCAACATTTTAATTCAACATCTACTCACTATGTACCATCTAAATTTTCCACTGGTCTGATGATGAATGTAAGTCATTTCCTAAACGGTTTGTTTTTCGTAGCTATTCTACTAGAAACTAATGCATGTCACACTTTTCCGTGTTCTTTTTTATGTAATGCATGAGTGGTGCACATTTATCATTTTAAAGGTATCTAGAAATTTGACATTAAGGAAAGTTGAAATAATCAAATCATTTCAGGAAATGTGTCTTACTATGCAATTTCCTGTTATTCTTTGGTGTTTCATTGAAGGTATGGGGGGTTTTAATGTTTGAGATGTAGTAGAGGATTCTATTTTGGTGTTTTCATGATATGCTGACTAGTGTTTTTTTGATCATAAATAATGCAGCTGATTAACAAAATATTATGCAAGTCACATTTTGAACAACTCATTTTTCAGTTAATTAATTAATCAAATAGAGGGCGTTCTTCTCTCTGCTTTGCTGGAAAGTTCTTAACAACACAGGAACAACAGCTTGCTCTGTTCCAACTGGAATTAAAAGTTGGGAGGTGGACACTTTGGTGTCAATAACCCTGATAATTTCTTATCCAACACTATAACAATGATGTTTACCTGCTACAAACATATTTAAGAATACTGATTATATTTAAAGTGGTTAATATATGAAACCACTTAAGTACTGATATTTAAACCCACAATTTCTACATTTTCTGTTGTGTGGATACATTGTATGTATAAATACTGTATATTGATGAATAAATGATGGATCTGATATGCGAGTCATGTGAGTGAGGAAGCTGCTCTTAAAATGATGCACCAATACATTACCATTGACAAAACACAAAAACAGGTGCAGGAAACGTACAAAATTTATATTAAAAAAGACGGAAAAAGTTCACAAGACACCAAGTTCATTGTTTTATCACAAAATGTGCAGCAAACCGCATCAGAAAACTTTACACCAACAGTACAGCATGAAGATATTTCAACCGTGAACCATGTCAACAGGACTATGATTTGAATTCTGACTGTAGACTACAGTGCACTCTAGTGGGGTTATATGATAATTAAAGTTTACTATTATTAAAAATCTGAATCCTGGCTACTGCAAAATATTATTCTTACATAAATATATAAACGCCTGGTTCTGATTCCCATCTTATGTCCAAGACAAGAAGAAGAATCAATCTACCATTAACCTGCTCCAGTTGAACATGAAAAAGAATATTTTAGTATCACCACTTTTGAAATTCAACTCATGCTGGTGTGTAAATGCAATAAGATGAAGCTTGTTAAGCATTTGTTAAATTCAATTTAGGGACCCTGGGACTATTATAGTTTTGTTTTTTTAATTAATAAATTCCAAAAAAAACAAGAATAACTTTTTCTTTTAAGGGTCAAATTGGGATCAGCCTTTTGGGGAAAAAGTCATGTTACCTGCGAGATATTAGTCCTAAGACAAAAGTACATTTTCTCATTTGCATCAAAGTGAATTACATTTAGTTTCCATTTAAATAAATGCAATAGATAATCAGTCTATTCCTGTGTTTTTGCTTTCTTCCTTTGTGTTTGCTTTATTCATTATTGATTAGGTCAGTTGTTCTTACAGGATGCTTTAGTGAAGTGAGGTAACATATCTTATATATAGGTATCCATGTAATTCTGCAGGCAATTCTCATCATTTCTTTCTCCAATGATTATCCTTTAATTTTTGTTCTATAAAATTACCACATGAACAGTTTATGTCATAATAGAACTGTCATCAGTTGCTGTGGGTGTTAATTCACTATAAATGCGAACAAATCATCAATTAGCATCAGCACTCTTATCTAGCTACCTGTTCTGAGGAGACTTTGTCTGTGTGGAAACATGAATTTAAAGACCAATCAACCTGGTCTCTATTTATATTTATATAGATCATTAAAGCTCTCATTTCTCCAGCTGATAGGCTCTTAAGTTTTTCAATTTTCACGTTTCACAGTTGTAGTCTAAGCTGGTAAATCAAGTGAGACTGACAAGCAAGAGTTTGAGAGATGAAAAGTACCCAAGCAGAGTGACGAAGACAAACAAAATGTTTTCAAAAAGAACTAGGAAGTAACTATGCCCTTCTACAAGATCTCAGACCTAATGTAAATGATGGTGGATTTTCTTTTTTTTAGGGGTTGTCTACATCTTTTCACCACAGCCATGGCTTAACCTGGTGATGATTCAACACAGCAGCACCCAGTGAGTAAGGCAGCAGCCATGGCCCGACGTCCATACCTTCATCAAAGTTCATCATGGCGCATTTTCAGAGCGTGATCACAGAGGTCTGCAGAGAACACAGGACGTCAAAACACACAACAACACAGACACTGGAACAGAGCAGTGTAAAATAGAGAGTAGGGTGTTAGAGCTCCACTGAGCTCTGTGTGTGGAGCGGCAGCCTAGCCCGCAGTGAAACAGAGGAGAGGAGAGAAACTGTGTGCAACCATACATGACAGGAAAACGCAATAAAAAAGTCTCACACTGCGTTGAAATGAAATAAGTGAACATATATTGGGTAAATAAACATCATCATCGTCATATTTTTCATATTCTGATGGCTAAAGGTCCACGAAACACATACCAGTCCTCTTGCTGCAGAGTTTGTCTTTGACGTTATCCGTCTCATGAGCAAAAAATTCGATGACTTCATCTTCATGCTGCTCGACAATTGTTTCACACTGGAACAAACAGTCAAACAAAATGTTTCACAACTAACTGTAGCTGTGAAGGAGGTTGTCAGTCAGATGCATCAATAAGACAGCAAAATGTAAACAACTTGATTAACCTCCTCTTCTAGGAAAACATCTTTCAAAGATAAAATGAGCAAAACAATAGATGTCAAGAATCCAAAAATGATACAATTCAGTAACATCTATTGAAACGTTCAGGAGATCTGTACAGAGATTCTACTCACAGCAAACTTTAAACTGGCTGTGACTCTGGAGTCGAGTGCGGCCTCTGAAAGGTCCATGGCCTCTCCACTACGAGATTTGATCCTAATGTAGGACTTCCTGTTAGTGGCTGCATCCGTGTGCTCGCCATAGTCTTCCATCCTTTCGCACACACTCTCCATCAGCTCCAGCAGGTTTCCCTCCGAGCGTGCCAGAGGAACCTGGAGGTGGACATTTAACAGAACAAACATGTAAATAAAGTGAAAAAGCTAAGCTGCTAAAAGTAAGTAGAAACTTACAATATGTCAGAAATCTGGGCTTAAAGTGTATAAATGATAAACATACTGAAACTAAGTACCACATTACTATTACATTTAATACAACTCTTTAAGCTGTTGCTGATAGATAATGAGCCCTGGATCTTTTTAGGAGCCTGTAGTAAAATAACAGGTCATGGTACCTGGTGCTGGATAATTTGATGCTTCAGTAAAGCTTTACGATGCACTTACACACACGCACACACACACACACACGAAGTTCTGTTACTACGTGGCTCACCTCTCTGATGGACTGGCTGCCGTCCGGGTTGATCCTGAACGATCCAGTCTGGATAGTTTTCTTTGGATCCACCTGAGAGATGGCCCACTCCATTTCATCTACCAGAGCCCTGCACGCTGCGGAGAGAGGACACACACTCATGGAGGTGACTCCAGCGTGCCTGTACGTAAGCGTGTGTGTGTGTGTGTGTGGTTAACATACCGCCACATCTGATGTCCTGTCCCTGTCTCGCTGCGCCGGTGAAGCTCAGGAGGAGAAACGCAAACACACACGGTGTGAGCAGCAGAAACGCTTCCCTCATCTTCTACCTGTCCACGCGCACACACAGCACGCGCCCACACACGCACACACTACAGCTCAGGGATTAAGTTAGCATCATACAAGAGGACAGATCAAAAAATAGCAACAAGGATTTAGATGTTTTAACCGCGATTACTCTTGCTAAATAACGCGTCTGTCCGACTACAGTGATTCACGGAAACAAGAACAAGCAAAGTTTGGTCAACTTTTCATTTAACTTACGGGTTTTTGGAGCCAGTCCCTACTGGTTAGACGCCTTTCCTCTTCTACGCTGTTCCATCGTATTCGGTGAAATGTGGTGACGTAGCATTGGAGCTGTCGTGCTCCAGGCAGACGGCTCCGCCTGCTGGCCGGGGAGGGTAATAGCAGCAGTGGGCGCTATACAGACAGGTAACGTGAGAGAACGCGGCATGGATAAGATAAAACAAAATAAAATGGTCAAATAATCCTTATCAGGTAAAAAAACAAACACATATATAAATAATAATTAACTTAAAGTGAGATCAATTATTTACAATTAGTTTATTTAATTTGCTAATACTGATGGAAACAATGGTTTGCATCTACTATCTGTCCATTTGTAGTTTGGTTTATTTGGAAATGTAAACATCAAATGTGACAGTAAAACAAATACTTGAGGCAACAGTTTTAAAGGGAATTTCATTTTATTTATTCAACAAAGCTGATCATATTTTCAATACAAAACATTGGTAGTGCACCATTACATCTTATCGCATATTATTACACATTTGATGTAATCCAGAATGCAAACACGCAGTACTGTAACTGCCATGGGCAGAAAATGGTGTTTAACAGTCTAAACTGTCAGCTGATCACTCACGGTTCTTTCAAACATAATTGGATATGCAACTCATCTGATCTTTTCTGCCACCAACAGTTTGTCTCCCATGCATCGCTAAGTGATGACGTAAAAAAATGAGGCACAAAGGTGAACAAGGGAGGCACGGCGGTTGTTTACATAGACATTACAAACCATGTCACAAGTTCAGACTCACATTTGGTGAAGATTTGGTTACAAATTGGATTAAAATTCATTTTATTTAATTTATAGAATGGCTTTTATGGTGGTTTTTGCAGTTGTTTTTATTTATTATATAAAATGTATATTATGCAAAAAAGGACATACAAGTGCCAAAGTGTTATATTAGCCCACATTACTGGCAGTTGTTCTGATAATCAACACTACGCAAACGCAAATTTCATTCTCAGTAAGATGAGGCTTCACATTGTTGAATAAGGACATACTGAGGGGTCAAGTGTCTATATTAAAGTAAATGTGGGTTACGCATAAATGTCCACTTTATCATGTCTGTTACACCATAGTCACCCAAAATGACCATCAGGGGTCATGAGGGAGCACTACAGTGTCTGTTATAACACAAAACGTAAACCCCACCAAGACAAACAACTCAGCATCTGACTTTATCAAACAGACGGTCATCTGCTGCACCCGTTCAATCATCCAAATAAAATGAAATAAATGGACATCAAAATATATATTAAGCAAGCTAAGCTGACCCCAACCATGAATAAATAAATCTTAAAATAATTGTATTTAAAATTATCCTCTTGAAATTGGAATTCAATTAACAAAACCACATACAAAATATAAAATCAGCACACTTATTCGTAACAATGTCGGTGAACTGACCGATCAGTTTCCAGTGTTCCCTTACCACATCATGTACTACAGTGCTGTCAGCTGAAATCAAAGGGCAAATTTACTGCCGAAAACCCATTAATATCTTCAATTGAAAATGTGTAGATTCTTCTTAACATTCACGATGGCAGCCCTAACCTAAAATATTTGGCATAACTGTACAAAAAGAATGACACTTCCAACAGAGTATAAAACAGTGTGATTAATCACTCTTTTGGTGCTGCATGGATGTTTTAAAACACATTACATATCATGTGAATACAGAATAGAACGGAGAGCAGAGGGAAACATTTTGGTCCCATCAAACCATAAACACAATTAGATCTTTCTGCATCTTTTGGTGTTTGACTGCTTCCTTCTTATAAATAAATCATTCTGCATCCACGAAGCCCTTTTCTACTTTTAGCACTTCAAGTTTTTATTTTACTTTATTTTTTAGCTGTCTACAGGTAGTTTACAAGTATAAAAAGAAAGGAGATTAAAAGGAGGCCTTTTGGGTCCAAGGCATGAACATACTGTATTATTATTTTGCCTTTTAAGTTTATTTAATCATAGATCCCTTATTTGGTGACTAGTTACCCCTTTGTTAGTAGTACTAATAATTTACAGAGCTACCAACATATACTGGTCTTTACTGTATAACAGTAAACTAATTCATTCTCTACATGTCCAACAGACCTTCCCCCCACCAAGGTCGCTGGGAGATTAGTGATGAAACTCACCAATTAACAATTAAAGTATGTGGGGGTGCTATATGTATTGTAAGGACACTTTAATGCATGTTAGGTACTGAGAGGCACAAGAGAGACGAACACATACTGGCCGATCATCAGCAGTGCTGTGCACGAATTAGGTTGCGTTTCATTGTTCCTCCAAGCAACTCAGCCAAATTCGAACATCCACCACTATCTCTCTACTAATGTATCAGCATCCATGTCATTTAATAGGTACATGTCGGTGTGCCGTGACAGTCCCAGCTGCATCTGAAAGAGAGGGAGAGAACAGACGGAGTTGATGTGACTTAGGAGCACACTATATCGTATAAGCAAAACTTGCCACAATTAATGATTATTTCATAAAGGGAACGTGAATTATGCAAGCAAAACATGTTTCATGGGACTAGATTGGTTTGGGACAAAGTATTGATCAGGAAACATACAATGTGCAAAGTACTGCGATTTTATTTCAGTAGTAAAATTGCTATGAATATTAGTGCAGTTAGTCATGCAGGAATGTCGTGAGTTTTGCCCATGGTCATCTCAGTCATTGACAGAGGGGATTAAATCTATAATCTCACATCACATGTAGTGCTGGACGACGCATGACCACACACTGAAGCTCTTGTATGATACAAGAATCCCCACTAATTGCAGTAATTATAAGAACGTAGCAAAGATCAGTCAAAATAACAAATCCTAATAGAAGAGGCTGTTCAGACGTAAAAACGTAATGTATTTCTTTAACTTACAAATGCTCTGGACTAAAGATCAGGCACCAACCACTGCTGCATAACTCATAACTTTACTAGAAGATGAAAGTTAATAGTTTTCTTGAGTAAAAATCAAATCAAACAAAGTTATTTGTAAGCTACCAGCAGTGAAATAAGCCGTACAACTTGACAACTAAAAATTCATATTATTCTGTAATAACTGCAAGTATAAATGGATTCTGGTGTCAATTTACTGACTGCAAATAGGTTAAGGGGTTAAAAACAGAAATACAACATGTTTTTGATTAAGAAGACAAAGACAGACACAGTTGTCAGATCAGTGGTGAATTAAGTCGAGTCATTGATTATAATTTGGTTTTATGATTTGTGAGGCATGATGTTGCTCACCTTATTTTACTTTCCAAAACATTATCCTTCTCATTTACATGCAACACTGTGAACAATCCTGGAAAGGTGCATTCATGCTCAGGGTTAAACAGATCTGTACTGATTCATAAAATGATTTTAAAACAAATGCCTAACCTGACAGGCACCTTGTTAAATGTGTGCACAATCATATATGAATCATATATGGTGTTTGAAATAACTCTTAATAGTTAAATTGTTGCAATTAAAATGTAAATGGGCAACTAAGAAGAACAGATTCTAAGGGCTAATTTAGACATTAAGACAGAAGACGCCAACAAATGTCCACGTATCCATGATTTCCCGTTTATTTTGGTCACATGGTGTGCTTCATTGAGACAGAAACCCATTAAACTGAGCAGAGAGGTGATAGCTAACTGCAAAACTACAGTAAGGTTTCATCTGTGACACTTCACATGTACATTTTTCAGGTTTATTACAGAGAGGTATTCAGATGACAGCAGACTCCTGAGTATTGCCCCAAAAACAGCAAGCAACATGACCTTTCTATGACCTTTGTGAAAATTCTGAGGATTTAAATACAAACTTTAACCTAAAGACCTTTCAGTGCAATCAAACTGTATAAAAATTAAGTTAAAAGTTGACTGTGATAACACCACAATGATTGATTATTATGATTTTGACACTTAATTCAACACAAATTTATCAAACCTACACGGAATTCACCAATGAGACAATGCAAAGATAACTACACACAATTAGTGAAGTACCAAGAATGTACTTTACACCCCTACTCCTCATTGTGTTTCTGAATTTGTTTTATTAATTAATTTTTATTGATGCGTCGCAGACTGAAGAGCTCAAACATTGACACTGCTCTATCAGATGAACTGTGACAGGGATTAGCTGACCAAAGATGAGATAAAAACATACCAGATAAAGTTAGAGTGCAGAAGTAATACTAAAAAACCAAGAGTGGAATGAAAATACAAAATGGTAATGTAAAAGTAGTACTGACTGTGTTTTGCAAAGTGAAACTGATATAAGCGTTTCCAGTTACCTCCATGCCTTCTGCTTTAAAATATAACCATATCAACTACGAAGCTGACATACAAAAAATACCCTAAAAACAAAGCTTGTTGTGCTATATGTAGTCTTTATATGTAGTCATTTGGTTTATCAGAGTGTAAAGGCAAAAAAGTTATGAGTCCATTAGCAGCTGGAGGATACTGAGTGCGAGGAGACAAGAGGATGATGGCACGTTTTGACATCTTAAAATGATAATCCATAACTTTTCTTATCAAAAATTTTGCAACAGTTTTCAACCACGTTTTTTTTTCTTCTTTTTTTCTGTTTTCATACAGATCCCCACTTATAATTTTTCATGGATCATGTCTGAGCTAATATTCCCACGAAAAATCAAGACTGTGGGGTTCAATTTAATGCAGGGAAGAGTTGCAAAGGATACTCCAGCTAGAGATACCCAGTTTCGGTTAACTACTATAATACCACTAATCCTGCATCACCTTGTTGTGACAGCTTAATCTTTCCATGGAATTATGGGAGTGGTTGTTACGCACTTAGATGCCAGTTGCAAGATGGAAAAAGACATAAAACTTTGGATTGTCACTTTAAGATTCATGTTTTGTTTTCCCTTTTGCAAAAGATTATGAACAGTTTTTATTGATTGTTGCTCTGAACAGCAAACAGGTCTGCCATCCATTGACTACAATGTAATTGTGAAAGCTAATAGTTATGAGTTAATAGCTTTATGAGCCAAGATTATTATGAGAAACTGAGAGATGTTGTGCACTAAAACAACCATGTTAAGAGGATAAAATGCAATTCTTAAGTCAAAGGTGCCAAATATTTAATTTCCTACCACTTGAAACTCAACATGTCTCAAAATATATGAAAATGTGATATTGAGATTCAGTTCTACATCAAGCTTTGACCTGATTGATGGGAGCAGTTTGGGTCAAATATCATCTTAAATTATATGGCTTATAACTTTTAAAACCCATCATTCTCAGACTAGGTTGTGCTAACAGAATGTCAATAAAAGATGAACAAGGACTCAGATACTGAGTCTTGCCATGTGTTATGACCTTAAGGCTGGAATATCATTTGGAGATATTTGGTAAAGGTCAATTAAAAATGTTAGATGTGACAGGTAACCTACTATACATTTCACATGTCTATGTTCTTATTTACATTCACACATTTATCCGCTTCTGATGCAAAGCATTTCAGCCGACAATTTAAAGTTCCACTTAAGTATGAACTGCTTGATGAATGACACAGAAATTAATTTCCTGCTGCACACTGAGCCCTCCAAATCATGTTAAATTGTAAGCTTTGGACTAAAACCAAAACTAAACTAACTATCATTGAGTACCAGGACTAAGTTATTAACTGTATAAACTAGAGCTTTCGACATAGTGCCTCCATCTTTTCTATCAGCCCTGTAGTGGAGAAGCGCCATGACACTTTACAAATAAAGGGAAAAGCACAATAGTCCCACTTTCAGTTTTAAGGAGTGATACCATCTAATGAATCAAAGTGCTACTTTGACATTCTTCCATCCTTCAGGGATACTGGGCTGCTTGAGGTTACGACAGCACAAAATTAAAGTAAAGACGCATAATGGACAATCCAGCTACATTAGTACAAGTGTCTGCTGTAATACAGGACTAAATTAGAATCAGGACCACATTAACTTTAGCTCCAAACTAAAAACCAAAGTAAATGTAAAGTAAAGTAAAGTAAAGCACATTTTACATATGAGCTGATCCTATGACGTTTTCTAATCCGGGGTGTTTACAGGGCTCAGTGTGTCCAGGTGGAAAGAGGAAAGCTGCTGGTTACTGTCCTGATCAGGTCTACGTGTCGTACTCAGACTGTTCCTCTATGAGCACAGCAGGTCTGTTTCTTACCCTGAAGTTAAAGTCCAGGCAGGAAACCCCCAACGCAACCAAACACTGCCAAACCTGCAGACAATGAGAGGAGATCATTTTAATCTGAAACAATGACGAGCCACAAGAGTTACAGTTACAGTAGGTGTGGAATCTTGAAAACAGATGTGGATGTATTAACACAGGGTTTATGTTCCCAATCTGAAAAGATGACCATTCTCCCCGTGGCAGCATTTTGACTTGTTATAGCAGGAAAAGCATGGGTTAAGAGCCCTGAAAAAACGTGTGCTGCATTTATGGTTTAGTAACCACTACTGATACAGCAGGTGGACATGTTGCCCTCCGGTGCAAAAGGTCTGGTTGGCATAGATGCACACACTGCAAATTAGAAGGCAGTAAAACGCAGGAGATGTAGCCTGTCACATTGATTCCAGTGTATGAATCTGAACCATCAGGTCCAATATATGGCATTTCCTAAGCTATTAAGAGTATTAAACTCTCCCATTCATTTGTCCTGATAAAATAATTGCCGTCAGATAATTGTTGTTGTATTGCGTGTGAAAAGTCCATTAAGATGATTTCATAAAATATGGTTTTATATTTCAACAACATTTGCCATTTTTAAACAATTATATCATTAATTTTGATTCAAATAGTGTCTAAATCAATTTTGATTAATTTTGACAACACAAACTTACTTTGGAATTGTAAAAACCGATCATTAGAACATTGTTTACACATGTTTAAACATACAGCTTGAAGGTGAGTTTAAGTTAACATTACGGTACAATAGAAGCTAAACGCCCCTCGTGGACTCTCAAATAGAACTGTGTTATGACAGTTAAGTTGTAAAATACAACGCCACGCATGTTTATCTCTACATTTACCCAGTTACTTCACCTTTGGAGGCAATATCATGGAAGCAGTGAACTGACTGGAGAAGGCACCCATAATTTTCTAAAGGGTGCAAGTCCATGGAGAATTTTAAGGGTAAAATGTCATCACCATATATCAACGTCAACAATGTCAATGATCTTGTTTGGACATAAAAGACCAAAAAATTGTGACATTGTGATAAAGCTGTTTATTAGTAAACACAGGTAGACAGCACCACCCTACCTACTGTGCAATAACCCTTAATGTTAATTTAAATCTTACTAAAAAATAAGTGAAACGTTCCTAGATATGATAGATGTGATCTTTCGACATTTAAAAAACACTTTTTACATATAGAAAAACCAAAAACAATCAGATGAGAATATTATGCAACGGAAACTCACCAGGTAGCATATGAAGCAGAGGTAAAGTATGGAGAGGAGCGCAGACAGAACGTAGAGCAGCACACTGTTCAACGCCGTCACGTAAACCACCACAAAATAAATGTTGATTGCACAAACCACCAGAATGAGAAAACTTCCGGAAATCTTCCATACCCTGAGAGAAAGACAGAGATTTAGTTACTGTAAGAAACACTTTGTTTTCTAAAAATATGGAAATATTCAAAATAACTTCGACTGTCTTTCGAAAGATTTTTTGTATATAATCATTCTTGTGGCAGTTAAAGCACAGAAGAAATTCCGAGATCATTTAGAACAAATGCATTGGATATCAGAATCAAGTTATATAAAACTGAAAATATCACAAAAAACAAACAAAAAGAAATAAATTATTTGTTATAAATAAACTTGTCTGTGAATAAGTCAATGGAAACCCAGAGCAGCTATGTTGAATCCGATTAGTTAACACATAACTACAAGATAAAACAACCCTTCACAAAAAGTCCAACCCACTGTCACACACAAAAACCCAATTTATATGAAATTGCTGACAGAGGTAAACCATGTGATGTGCAATACAGGATTCAATGCTTTTCAGAGAGATACTCCTAACAAACTGAAACACAGACAAATCAGAGGTAAAAATGGGGTGGGGACAGATATATGACTATATTTTACTCACAATCCATTCGCAAAGTCATTCATTATAGACTTCAAACTGGTGAAGGTTAGAATTGGTATCAAAGCAAATGGAAGCTGTGGGAGGAGAAGAGAAATAAGATTAAATATTTATGATTATAATTATAATTATGACGGAGCATGTAAGTATTAATCAATAAAGAAAAGATCTAAAAAAATGCTCACAGTCTAAAATCAGTTAAGACATTTGAGGGATTTTACAAAGAACTGGACCTGACCTGTAAGCTCTGCAGAACATTGAGGAAGTCGTTCATCCCAGTGAGATGCTGAACATCCTGAAAAATGGCTACCAGCAGTGTCGGTGTGATAGCGATGGAGCGGGTCAGCAGGACCCGAGCAAAGCGGGACCAACGCAGGTTCAGGAAACCCTAGGGGAGAAGCAAATGAGACAAAAGAAAACGCACATATATATATATATATATACGTTTATATATATTTAGCCAAGTTGATCTGGGCTACAAATTATTTATGTTCAAATTATACTGTATATGAAGTCTTACCTCCATGACAAACTGTCCGGAGTAAGTGCCGGTCATAGTGGAGCTCTGTCCAGCTGCCAGGATACCAATGGCCCAGATATAAAGCGCAGCAGGACCAAAGAAGCAGCCGAGGACCACACCCTGAACAGACATGGACAGACACACCTTTAAAAATCTTTCTTTTTTTAAGTGAAGTTTAGAAGTGAAGCTTTGTTGATGTAAAGACTAGATGTACCCCTTTGTAGATGTCCACCTCCAGTGTTTCATTGTTGAGGGGGAAGAGATCAGTGTGAGGGCTGCCAGTTATGTTGCATTCAGCATTCTGCAATTCAAGAGCCAATACATGAAAACCAACCACTTTGATGCTCTGAACACTTCATACTCTAATACACACTTTAGAACCAACAAAGAACAATCGACTGATACTGTATACGCACCACTTCCTGATTGGTTTTATTGAAGAAGGCCTGAGCAAAGACTGCCACAACAAAGACATTGATGAGAAAGGAGACAAAGAGAGCAATGGTCGACTCGATGAAGTAGTACTTGTTGGCCTCCTTCACTTCCTTCTTATTGTTGCGATCTATTTGCCGAGACTGGAAAATAATGGAATAATAGATGGTATTTGAAACTTTGAGTGTTATTTCAAATATCAGGCTGAATAATCCCTACTCTTAAAATATAATGTATTCCGTATAACTAAAGTCAATTCAAACATCTACAGTAAAATTTCAAAGGGTCATAATTTGCTATGAGAAAAAAAACCCCCATTATTTTATCATCTGCCATAGCGTCATCACTTTTCTTCATTCCTCAAATATATATCCGGTAGGAGGAACTGATGACAGAGGACAGAGTGTATTTTAGTCATGAGACTAACACACCATTCAAAGTCTATGGTGTTTCAAACGCATTGAACACTACAGTTGTTTTTGCTGTTAAACTTCTAGTGTATTTTCTAGCTCATTGACAGTTTATAAATATAAGAATAATTTCCAATAACTTTTTTCACTTAAGTCTCACTACAGATGTGTGATATGACATTCCTGTTTTCTCAAAAAATATGACGTGCACAGTTAATGAACTTCCAATGATCTGCATGGTTCATGATAAAATTCTAAAAATCTCACCAGGACAATTTAATTGCAACATCTGATAGTGACCAAGTGCGTGTTTCTCTAACCTTGACCAGGGCTGAATGAAGGTAGATGTTGTGCGGCATGATTACAGCACCCACAATGCCCACCGCCTGCTCCAGCTGTGGGGCACCACAGCCGGCGCAGTACGGGATAAACATCCCCTTCAACACCTCCCTTTGGTCTGGCTTTACCAGCACATACTACACAGAGCAAAGACAGGAACATACACCATCATCATGAGAATTCTCATCAAATTTGAATTCTATTAGAAAGATAAAGAAATTTTTACCTCATAGCCAAAACTAATAGCCATTATGGTGATGAGAAAGCCAAAGAATGCTTCAAGTTTCCTCAAGCCTAAAAAGAGATACACACTGTAGTGAACTGGGATGCAAAATTTTTTAAGTAGTTGTTGGTTTTACATCTGAAGAGAGGAATCACATACCATACTTATCTAGAAAGAGGAACACAAATGTGTCAGTGATGGTGATGAGGACGCCACCCCAGAGTGGAATCCTGTGGGTAAAATGGAAAAAAAAGGATTTTTTTTATTTTTCCAATTGTAATTCTAATTCCTCAAAAAACACTGTTGGCATGTATGCATGCCAATATAGATACAGATATCTTACCTGCCCACAGAGAGAAGGTTAAGAGCTATTGCACAGCCTATGACCTCCTGCATGTCTGAGCCAATAATTGCCAGTTCTATCATAAGCCAAAGGATGAATCGGGGCACCTGAAGAATCAAATAAATAGTATGAGCATGTGCACATCATCTGAACATATCTGCTGCAACAGGAAATGTGTTGAAACAATCATAAGCAAATGGACATTATTTCAATAGAAGACCATTCTTTAATGATCCAGGTTATAATTGTTATCATGTGCCACAGCAGAAAATCATGGAAATAAATTTTATCACGCAAATATCTTTTGCCCAGTTTTGACCTCAGAGCACTGCATATACTGTATGTAAATGTTATTCATACAATATTTAGGAAAATTATGGGAAAATCAAAATTCCAGCATTGTTATTGACGGAGGCTTTACAGACACCCACATCATCCTATTCAAGGAATGTGGAAGGGAATGCTCACTGTAGGGTACTGGCGGTGGCAGACTTCAGCCAAGTGCATCCCAGTGACAACACCCAGGCGAGCAGCCAACCTCTGCAGGAGAAGCCCAATGATAGTGGCTACAAGCAGCACCCATAGTAGCTTTGACAGAAACAAAGAGAAAGACAAATTCAACCTGCGTGACCTCTTTTGAAATTCCAATCGAGCCTCAAAAGCTTGATGGTGTTTCTGAAAATCCTGAAATGCTGTATGATAAACATAATTATTAACGTGCTATCCAATAATCATAATTCAATACAACTAAGACAATATCATTGGTAAAAATCATTAACTATGACCAACAGGTCACAATAGAGAGAGAAACAAAGAAAGACCTTCAATGCTGAAATGTTGAAATTTCAGCTACAACATTATAGACAATTCATAGTTTGGTTCTCCATCACAGATACCCAGCACAGATCATGGCAGAAAATGTGTTTTATTTATCACCTTAAAGCCTGCTACAGCTCCAGACTGAAGATCAGACTCAATATTCCCTGGATCCAAGTAAGCAATGCTCATCAGAAACCCTGGTCCAGTGAAAGCCCAAAGTTTGCGGAAACTGAACATCTGAGAGGAGGCAAAGCAGAATTTAATGTTTTTTCATTATCTGTGATAAAACTTTAACAATATCAAATTATTTATTCAATTTAAACTGCTATATCAATTGACAAGTTTCATCAAATCAACAAATACTACATCAGCATGATTATACAATGTCAGCACCTGGTTGGGAACCTCAGGAATGGGCACTCTCTCCTCAAAGTATGTGGAGAAGGGTTCATCCTGGTCCACAGGTGAGGCAGGGGGAGAGATGGAGCTGTACTGAGTCTGGACACCCGCATTCTCCTGGGGGGAGTCCTCTAACAGAAGAGGGGCGGAGTGATGAGAGAAGAGTAAGACAAACAGACGAAGATCTCAACATTTTTTGTCACCAATGTTACTGCTGCAAACTGGTTAAACTGCACAAAAAAAGTTTTGGAAGTTATTTAATCTGAGTTACCTGCTGAGGTGACTGTCATTTTCTATTCATTTCATTCAGATATTGACATTTATCATGATTTTCTTATACCTCAACAAAAGCACACTAGAATGTTTAACATAGTCTTTTTGCAAAGTTCGGCAGTACTATCAAAGCATCAGTACAGTTTTAGTATTGAGGAATGTGTGCAGAGAATAAAACATTTTAATATTCAGTTCCTCCACGATAAGCTGCAGCCATATCATTAAAATATATGGCAGTTACAAATCCTTAACTGGCTGACTCATGCAGGGCTGGACAATATACCATATTTTACACACTGTTTCACATGAAGGTATCGTTTGTGCAGTATCCTAGTCAAACAATATTTTGTCCTTGCACAATCAAATTTGCTAAATAATATTTTTTTTTTTAAAACCCTCAAAGCCAGCACTCTAGACAGCGAGCCCAAACAATCTAATGAATCCTGCTTTTGGAGCGATCCTGGGGCAAAAAGAAATCCTGCCTCAAGGGAATAAAGAGTGAGCAGACATCGTGGTTTACGAGCTGCATGTAATTCACTCTGGGCTGAAGATGAAGAGAACCAATGAATGCCAAAGACTAAAGCCAAGCTCTGTACTTTGTTATTATGCAGTCTTTTTATGGTACAATGTTTATGTTCCTAACAAAAATTTTGAAATTTAATACAGATTTCTAAATTGAGCTACATTTTTCTTCAATATATTTTGGCTGCAGATTTTAAGAAAGTACACATTGTCGTCAAATTGTCAATATTGTTTCCTAGCATCTAGCACAACAGTCCTGTAAATATAAAATATCAAAGCATAAAAGTTTGCATCCAAAATTGTGACAACAAAAAAACAACGAAGAGAAAATGGATTCAGTGAAACAGATTTATAGTATAACTGTAAATTCAGAGTACTACTCACTGGCTTTGGACTGTTCATTCTTTTTTCCCTTCATCTTCAACGCACTGCTGCTGTCAATGTCCATCGATCCCTAACGGCAACTCTGCTTTTTACTTTTTTCATTTGATGTCACGTTGACATCATGTTTTCTAAAAATTAACCACAAAGAACTGTGGAATAGTCTCTCTCTCTCTCTAGCCTGACACACAAAGATATCCTGTTCTATAAAATACAACCCAAAAAATAAATGTATAAAATTCAAACTGTCCTTAAACAAAAAAACATGAATCGTGCAATATCAGACAAATGGTATGAAGGTTCTCAACAGAAGCCCTGACAATCCTGGGTGAACATCACAGAAATATTTAAAATTTTTATATTCTAACAATGATTCCTGATATCTACTTTCATGATTATACACTGTTTTCACCATTATAAAGCCTTGAACAATGGTGCAGAATATGGCTCTAATAATTACATGCTAAGAGGAGATGTAGAGTATCATTTACAGTTGAGACTTTAAGTTTGAACATGGGAGTGTGTGAGTGTAATGGAATGGAGGACGTGTTTGTTTTATATCCTTAGCCGTTACCTTCGAGGAGGTCTCCTTCTTGCTGGGTCTTCATCAGGGCAGGCTGAAGGATCCCTGGGAACCTGAGAGATGGATATCAGCCTCCCTGAAGAAAAACAACAGCAGTTACACAACATGAATAAGACTAAGAAGCAACATGTGTCAAGAGTAAAGTTTTTTATTTAAATATGTTATAATTCTATATTTGTTACAATAAGTAAGCTGATCAAACTAATACAAAGGGATTCTAACTGTGGGTACTTTTAAAAGCACAAATCCACCAAAAATTCCACAGGAAGAACAGGAAACGTCAACGAGAGAACTGCCTATGCAGCATGTTGCTCCCCCTTTCCCCACAAGTAAAGAAATACCAAAACATTAAAACTTCAGACAACTACTAAGCAAATAGTAAAATGTCAACCCCACCCAGTTGACGTTAATGAGAACTTTTCCTGTGTATGATCTGTGATGATCTGACTACTGCAAACTTCCCGTTTCTGTTCCTCAGTTTGCATTCTTCTTTGCTTTGAGTTCAACACACACACAGAGCTTCATTTTACCACTCAATGCAACACCTCAGCCCAGAACACCAAGTCCTTTGACACAGAAAGCACATGGTCGCGAGAAGGGTCATGTGACTGTGGGATCATAGAAGACGATGGGCAAGTCGAGGCAGCAGACAGAGGAAACAATCACTGTTTCCAACTGTCCGCTATTTACACTGGATCATGGCTAAATGCTACATGTGCACTGTGTAATTAGCAGCATTGTTTTTTTGTTTTAGCCTAAA
>OMNV01009183.1:51835-72069 GCA_900303265.1 Brotula barbata | reverse complement strand
TCTCTGTGTTAGTCTCGGTCGTATATGGATCCAAAGGTGAATAAAGACACGTTCAGGTTTTGAGGAGGTTCAAGCAGCTAAATAAACATGGCCCTATCATTATTATATAACTGCTGCTGCCCATTGCTCCTCATTTAAAGACTTTGAATTTCTTTACTCTGATATGACTGTACCACCACACTGTAAAATACTAAGGTGTACTACAGGAGGTGCTTACCTGCTGCAAAGCTCGTCTGTGCTGTAGAAACAGGACTTGCGCATTCATTGTCTCTGTCGGTCACCAGCGGGGAGGCGAAGCCCACCAGGCCATTGTACACACTGTAAACACACACACAACCAAAGATATTCAGGACTTAAGACATTAAGAATGAATGTGTGTGTACATCAGTGTGTGTGTGCGTGTGTGTGAGCACCTCTGGCTCTGGGAGTGCAGCTCCTTCAGCGTAGCGGGGATTTCTTCCAGCAGGTCCAGCTGTTCCTGGTTGCGAGGCTGCCCGCTGGCCTGGACCACGGTAAACAAGACCAGCTGGATGTTGTCCTGCCACGCCTTGTACTCCAGCAGGAAGTGTCGCACGCTGCCCTCGTACACCATGTCCTCACCATCTGCCACTGCCGCCTCCTCATCCTGTGAGATGGAGAAAAGCTCATTAGGCGATCGCTGAACCCGACCTCGTGATTGCAGAACAAGGTGGTCGCTGCTCTACCACTTAGACGACTTAATGTGCCGAATGCTGACCGCGCTTGGAGAGTGAGCGAGGAAGACAGAGACAGCACGAGTGAGAGAAAGATTAAGTGAATGCCGATGCCGCCACCCCAAAAAATTATAAAGACAAGTATAAATAAGATAATTAATAATGATCAGCATCACTAACCAGTGCCAGTATCAATAAATTACTGATTCCTGGTATTTACACCTGTATACTTGTGACAGATCTAGAGCAGAGTATAAGCATTTTTAACAACATTCACACATACTTACCCAGATCATAATGTGCAGCAGAATATACTTGCAATCAATCGGATAAAAATATGTTGCGCATGAACTTATACAAGTTTTTCCTTATCAGAATAGCGTACATGATCCAATGTACACCTAAAACATATAAATGCAGCCTTTGTCTTGTTTACAAACGGCTCATTTACAGATAACAGTAGAATTGAAACTCATCATAGATGAGTGTTTCTAAATCTCAGACTTGTGTGCAAATTACATTGGTCACACGTCTCATTCAGTGAAGATGGGATAGGAAAACTAGTGTTTCCAGTCTTCACTAAAGGCTTTGGCTTAGAAAAAGACTGAAATAAGATGTGAACAGCATGTGTAAATGTGCGTGTACCTTGGCCATAGCTCTCAGCAGATGCTTGACATCAGCTAGTTGGCGGTTATGGTTGGACAGGATGGTTTTGATTGAATCCACCAAGAGTTGCAGTGCCTCTCCACAGGATTCCAGCTGCTGCTCACGCTCCTCCTGCATCCTCCGATCCGTGGCCAACTCTTCCTCGAGTAGCCTCTGGGCACAGCTGAGCCATTCAGGAGTGCCGATTGGCAGTTCCAGCACTGGACTCTGAAGTGAGGAGTAAAAACAAGCATTTACACCTAGACACTTAATGTAATATGATGATGATCCCTTCTGAACAGGCCAAGTCAACTAAATGCAAGGATCCCTTTGCTAAGGTTGCATTACAAGTACACTGTGAGATCACACAATTTAGCACCATGGCCTGGCTATGATTGCTCCAAACATCATGTGATTGGTGGAACATACCATCCACTTTTCTACTGTTTGCTTTGATTTTACACCCTGTTCCTCTTTTAATCAGTTGTCAGCATCTTTCACAGGTCCCTGGTGATCAGTCTGAGCCCTACATGCACATCTCCGCTTCATGTTATCAGATGACAACGAACGAGCAGTGACCTGGTCAAGCTTACCAGTCTGTGCAGCAGTTGGAGCTCCAATGGTGACACCGTGCTGTTAAACTGGGCAGCGTAGGAACAGGTCTGCTGGCAACGCTTCAGCAGCTCAAACAGTGCTGCATCCATGTTGAGGGCCTCTGGTGATCTGGTACGAAGCCCTTCAAAGTTCAGGATGGTGGAGCACAAGAAGGTGACCTGGAGAAGTGATGGAAACTTGTCATTTTATTCAAAATCTAGATTTCACTCAGAAAGATCATCCACCAAAAACAGTCCACCGATGTTACAAAGCACAATATCCTCTGGATATTGTGTGTGTTCTTTTCCTGTCCTCTGTGCATCTTCTGTGTGTGCAGTGTGTATACTGTGTATGTTCTGCAAGTTTTCCATGTTCACTTTTCTGCATTCATGACCTTCTGCGGTGTGTTTACTTGTTAACAACATTTAGATTACGCCTCACTGACTGTCATTTGCGGGCTGCAGATGAAAGCAAAATTAATTTAGGACTTGCAGTAAAAATATGAAAGGGAAAAAATGAAATTCTGGCAAATAAAAATCATGCAAAATCATCATAGTAATCATGTCGGTGTTGACTGAAATGACCAAAAGCCAGTCATCATCAACTAGTGCTTGTGTCTGAAAATGGAATTTTGTACTTCACAAGGCTGCATGGTGCTGCCCTCATACCTGGCTGGTGCGCTGGTTCTCTCGAGCCACCATGGCCCGTCTCTCCCTGATGGTCATCTCAAAGTCCTGCAGGACAGGGGCCAGTGCAGGGTTAGCACCCCCTGCCCACTTGAGACGCTGCTCGATGCTAGCCTCGAGTGACGCCAGCTTCTCCTGAGAAACAAGACAGGACAGAGACAGTTTTTCTTCAAGAGGTTGATTTTACACATCACATAAATGAATCAGTAGGAAATTGAACAACCATAACATCGCAACAACACACAGAATCATCAAGTATTTCTGTCAAAATTCTCATTTCAATAGTTACAGTTTAATTACAGTGGAATTATGGCTGGTGTCTTGCCAAACAGTGTAGAAAAGTGTGTTTTAGTGCAGAGTGACAAGTCAACAGTCACATCTCTCAGACCACAGTATGGCCGATGTGCCGTCATACTCACCTGAATAGCCACAATAGCTCCCTCATCCTGACTTAGCTTGTACAGTTTCTTCTTCATGTTGCTGAGAATGACTGAACGCGGTGGAATACTGACGCTCAGCGGCTGACTACTGGGTCCCAGAATGTCCTCATGCTGCCACTGGAGGGACACACAAAAGTATTTATGTAAACAAACACATGGATGCAAAAAGAAAACAGCATTCCAAAAAACTTTTCCATATCTTTTCTGGGGTGTCGTACGTAAATCAACCTTAATGAATATGACAGTATTGTAATATCACCTTATTACACAAATGAAAGTTTGTTAGAGCAACTTGAATACTTAAAAACACAGCGCATCTTATGTCTGACTTTTTTTTTTGGGAGTGCAATGTGATGATTTGGGTGTGTTTAAACCATCGGTCTGTCTTCCTGAGATGATATAGAAGCGGATTTCCACAAAATACAAATTTTTTTCTTATGTTCATATATAAAATTATTTTGACAAACATAAAGTGTTTTTGAACAGTGATTAAATATTGATGGGGTCCAAAAGATGTGTTATTGAAGTGAAATAAGAAGCAGAAAACCATAAAACCCATCAGAAAATAGTAAGTATGAAGTACATGCATACTCCATACACATACAAACTACAAGTCATATCATCATATGCTGTTTTTAATGTCGTACTAATAATAATGCCATAATTACTCCACCGATACAAAAAAGTAATATTGACTATCAAAATTGACTACCAGAAAACGAGAGGGGAGTCCAAATAAGTCAAGTCCTCTTTCATACAGTGAACCACACGTGTGCCAGTACCTGGAACATGGCCATGTGCAGCTGGCTCCTCTGCAGACTGGCCTTGGCAGCTTCCAGGCTGGAGTCCAACCTTCTCAGCAGGTCCAGTTTCTTCCAGGCTGTGTCGTAGGAAGAGGCCAGCACTGTAGCTCTGTTCAGGAGTAGCTGGGAGACCCGGCCCGATGCCAGGCTCTGTTCTACTGCCTTCTTACAAAGCTCATCAAGGGAAACCTGGAGCAAGAACGGACATGAATGTAGGGTCAGGGTCTGGGCACGAGGCACATTCTCATGACCCTGAAACTGACTGACTGAACTTGTACGTAGGTTCACACAGCTATTACACACAGACGTATGAACTGTCAGTGGTATGATTGGCATGAAGTCAAAACCAGTCCTATCAAACAACAATGCAAGCAAAAACAGACTGATGGACATCGGTGTACAGACTTGTACAAATATTAAAATCTACTTAGATATAACTGGCACCAAAGACCTCCCAGTATGTGACACAAAGAGATGTTTTTGGTGACGGTCAAATCAAAGAGAAGGATAATGTGTCCTACCTTGCTCTCGGCTCCAAAGTCTTTAGCCTCCACTAGCGCTACGACGTCTAAGCCGAGAGCAGACAGGGTGCTGCAGAGGGCCAGCCCAAGGGCTTGGCTGGGCAAACCAATCAGCATCTGATGGACAAACTCTGCAGTGAAAGCCTTGATTGGGTGGGTCATCTGATCCTCACTGACCACAGCCACGCCGGACCCTGTTGCGGTGGGGCCCCGATATAGTGGCTTCCCCAAACCAACTGGCCCATTGGAAGGCACAAGGTCGTCAGCTGGGGGGCATGAACCTGGACAGACAAGGGAGAAAAAAAAGAGTAACAGTAGTAAAACACCAACTTTGACAAAGCTCACCTAGACCTAGATTATGCAATTACAATTTGATTTATTCAGGTCTTAAATGTGTCAGCCATCTCCCTCAAAGGGAGTACTTGCCTCAAAATGCAATTATGCAACACTCCGTCTGAACCACAAGAGTGACAGATTAAGACATGCATGTATACAGCTTTATCACATTTTAGTCTTTCATCATAGAAAGGACAAATACTCGGAGTAAAGAATGTATTTATATGTACCGACTGTCTTTATATTTATCCAAGTGGTAGCATAGGACTACAGACCTGAGATATTTAACAAGAAATTCTTGCTCCCTTTCCTGACTTAGGAAGGATCAGGACAGTTTACTAATTAGACCAATCAAATGTAGCAGGAAGGTCTTACCAGAGAGAGTATGAGCGAAGGAGGTACAGAGGCGAAAGAAATCCATGATGGTCTGCAGTCTCTTAAGAAAAAATACTTCATCCATCAGCTGCCGCTGAGCCAGGCTGTCAAAGAAGTGAAGCTGAGCAGCACGAGAGTCTCGCAGCACATCCACCTTCCTCCAGGCCGAAGGCACCTCAACACAACTCAACTGATAGGCATATGGATGTAGAAAAGACAGAAGAATCAAAAGTTACAGAAAGACAAACAGCTCAGTGAACAAACCAGACAGATAATAACGTAGCTGCACAGGTCTGCCTGCTATTTGTGCCTTAACTGCTATGGGAAATCAATATGAAAATCACCAGTCAGTCAACAATCTGTGGCCCATGAAAGTGACACATATCATCTATTTGATGTGCTGTGGCACTAAACCATAACTTAAGGCACACGCTCTGCATTAGAGTCTGACAAACAAATAACTTGTTGAATGATTCAATGATGCTATGGTATGCTAACAAGGAAGTGCTACCTTTTCAGTGAGCTGCCCAAAAGCTGTTTCCAGCTGGGTGAACATGCCATCAAAGGCGACTAGCAACATCTGGCCGGCGGACATCTTCGGCGTGTCCTGGCCTGGTCCATCCATATTGCGAGGCTGTATCAGCTCAGAGTACTGAGTACGCAGCATCCTGAACAAAACAAAAAAAACCCAAAAAGTCAAGATTTGTTACATCAGACATGATTTCTTTCCATTTTCAATAGTTTGCAGTCAATCAAACCCAGGCTTTAAAACAAGGACAAAGAATTGAGAGCAAAAATCATGTCAGCTGCCTGCCTGGTAATGTGGAGACAATGGTTATGGCCATCGTGGTCCAAGCCTGTAGTAGCCTGTAGGCTGTCGACCAAACCCTGCAGACCGAGGCCATCGGAGCTCTGCTCAACCAGCTGCTTCAGCTCTAATAACATGGCCTCCAACGTGGGCTCTCCCTTTACCATGCAGCGCAATGCCTCTGGAAAGATGATTTGCCGGAAGTTGGTGTTCAGTTCCTAAAAAACATAGAGAGATGGATCAGGGTGAAAATCTTCTTTTCCCTCAAACAGCCAACAGAACTTTAAAAAAAAGGGATGCACCCACCTGTAGGCAGGTGTATACAGCGTTAGCCAGATAGACTGCCTGGGTGGTCGCCGATGGCGCTGGCAGCTCCAGGTCGTGGGGCAGGAGAGGACAGCGTTGCAGCAATGTTGCAAGGGCGCTGACATTGCCAATCATACTGCAGAGCTCTTCCAAGAACCACGCCCCGTCCCGAGATGTCAGACCTACAAGCTGCTCTCCAGCACTAGCTGCTGCACCCTCCATCACCAGGTTACGCCTGGAAAGAAAACATTGAGATCGAGAATGACCCAAAGTATGATTCATATGCGGAATGTGTCTCGGTATAAACTACTGCCTCTGATATAAATATTATTTTCTTTGATTAATTTAAGGTGTTACTACTTTGAGGACATCACTTGATATTTATTTAATAGAATTTATTTAAAATAGGCTGATGAATACCCAAGCTGCTTTTGGAGCATCTCCAGCTTCACAAATATGTGAAATTCTTCTTTCAAGAACTTCTGAAATGAATTTTGTTGTGACCACATGAACAGAAAAGCAGACTGTCAGGTCACTTGCTGTATGAGTTCTCTTTCACACAGCCATCCCTGTCTCAGTGATGGGATCATCCAACTCCTCAAAGCCAGACTATAAATGTCTGCCGTTTTCATAGTTGTGAAAAAAAGGTGACTGTGTAATTTTCATCAATTTACTATCTATCATTTTCAATAATTAATGCAGACAACAAAGAAGCTCATTGCCATCACTATAAGCTACTTTTTTGTCTGTGTGGTGTGCTTGTGTGCCTTTAGGTTGTACCTGCAAAGTGCACAGAGTGCAGAGGTGATGATGCCAGCCAGGCTGAGAGAGCCCGGCTCTCCATTCTCTCGAAGGAAAGCTGTGATGCAGTGCTCAATCTCCTGTAGCTGTTCCTCACAAGCTGCAGTGGTCGTGCCCTCTGCTTTGAGTCGTTCAGCTTGGCGAACCACTCGGTCGTTGGTGTCAGCCACTTGGTGCTGCAAGGCCAATTCCACACCAGACAGAAGCTGACAAGACACAGCAGGAGGCTGGGGAGCAAACAGTGCCTCATATCTGTGCAGCAGAGAAGATATAGATAAAGTTAGAGGAATAGTAGATAAAGTTTTGCCCGTAAGTGACATTGCCTCATAATTACAATTCAGAGGATGACTCGTGTGGCCATGAAATTATTATGATTATTTTTTTAAATAACACTGCTTGCGATAGAGCATTGCACTTACAAGACAACACACCAAGTCAAAAATACTGCTTGCTTATATGTTGGGTCCACATGTTGGCACTATCTTAATCAACCATGGAATAAACTTTTCTTTACTACTCCACTTAGCTGTAGCTTCCAGAGAGGTAAATGCCAACATCCTAACAGATACAGGGATTTTAAAGACATACTAATGCAGCCAATCAAAAAAATGAATTCCCATCATGGACACGGAGTAAGAACATTTTGAATAATGCCATAAAATGGCTGCTGCTGTTACTCACTGCCTATAGATGAGCTGGCAGTGGTCCACTGTCATGTCCATAAGTAGTTTCTCCATCCAGGCCTTCCACTGGTGGACACGATGGCGTAACAAGGTAGGCCGCGGGTACAGCAAAGCTACTGTGGCATAGCTGTGAAGCTGCTCCAAGCATCCTCGAAGAGCCCCACGACGCTGCTGCAGGAGGGCGCCCACCTCTGCCTCCAGGCTCTCGCACTGGCTGATCAAGTGGGCTTGGCCAGCGTTCTGGAGGAAGGCTGTGGCTGGGACATAGCTTGGAGGACCTGGAAGAACAAGTCAGAACATAAATTAGATTAGTTAGATAATTCAGCCATTAGTGATAGGCCAAGAGACCAAGAATAAGAGTCCCTAACCTTTGTTGGTAAAGCTAAAAGTTTCAGTGTACGACGGTTTCACAAAAGGTTGTAACTCCTCCCAAAAAACAAACAATATTTCATTTGTCTTTAGCATCATGAAACCAAAAGCTCCGTCAACTTTTGTCTTGTCAACCCACAATGAAACTAACCAAGGTCTATGGGGCTGCTGATGTCTTGCAGCAGGCTGGCCAGCTGAGTGGCCTCCAAGTTGGAGAAGGCTGCCTGGTACTGGGAAATCCACTGGTCCAGGTCAGCGAGTTTGCTTTGAATAGCGTCCTGCACAGTCCGTTGCCTTGACTGCAGCTGGGTGTGTTCAGAGTACCTGCACAGAATATGCTTTCAAATTGTGGTGGTATATACGTTTGATAACAGATTTTGTATCCACCTGTCTCATGCCTTCTAAATTTAAGTGAGACGAGAACAGAGGAACTGTTCAAGTACAAGATCACTGCATAATAAGAAACAGTATGTATAACTGCATTTCTGATCCAGGATTAAACTTTTGACAACACCAATAAAGGGGTTTTTCCACCTCCAACAGATGACGACAGTTTCTGCTATCATGCTGTTGCTAAATGATTAGCATACAATCACAGCATCTGCAGCAATCTGTTATAGCCAATTATCATTCCATCTTCAAAGTTAACTGCTCAAGCATTATTTCATAATATCTTTGTTATGTTACATTTCACTCGAGCACATGATTAACAAATGCTGAAAAATTATCTTTAGTAAAAGACAACATTAATATAACATGAGCATAAAGCAGAGACCATGATCACAAACAAGGCACTTTTAATATATTCAAAGATTCTACTTTCTGACAGCCTCTAACCTTTGCTCCAGGGTCAGGATTAGGTGATCTGGATGGCTTTCTGCCCCCTCCAGGAAAGTTATCTCCTCCAAGAGTTTGGCCTGCAGCTTCTCTCCTTGGCACAGGAGCTCCTGCAAGGCCATATGCTCTTTCACTGCTTCCTCCACCTGTGGCAGCACTGCCAGCATCTCGTCACGATTCTTGAACCAGTTCACCTGCACATCATCCACAGTTCACACAAGTTCAATTCAATGTCAACAATTTTGCTCACAGTTCCCTGTCAGGATGCTGAAAAGTTTACAGATTCAGCTCGCTTCTGAGGTGACCTTTCTGTTGTATGTGGTTTTCATCCATTGCATGGTTAACCAGAGATGCTTCAACCATATTACCAGTATCAATACTATGGTCACATGGCTTGTCCCTTTTATTATAAATGAATGTCTATTTTTCAGTGAATAACCAGGTATTAAGTACATATAGTATGTCTGGCATTTTGACAATGGCCTGAATGAATACCATGACATCTTTTCATGACTATCACTGACTAGTAGTGATTAAATGTTTTCTTAACAAAAAAAGAAAAAAGGAACCATGTTACGTCTAATACTGAGCATAATTTATCATCGAGCATATGTACCAGTCCACTGGCCTCACCTTGATCTCAGCCACCCTGGAGGAGAACAGGGAGCGTGTGATATCTCTCTCCATCTCCCTCTTGCTCTGCTTGCTGTCAGCCTGTTGACCTCCTCCTCCATAAACAGCACCTGCAAAGCCCACCTCCCCACCAGCAGTCCAGTCCACCAGTGGATCATAGACAAAGGCCTCCAAGAGGGTCAACAGAGTCTCTCTGCCTCGACGCATCATCTGAACCACCTGCAATTAAATGTGATGTTATGGTTTTACTCCACGTAAACAGGAAGAGGCATAATGTGAGATTTGGAGCATGAATTTCCAGTCTACAAATCAGCAGCAATTTTGTGTTGTAATATGTCGACATGTAGCAGAACAACAGGAATGTTTCCCACCTCATGGAATACACACTACCAAGTGGCTGTATGAGAGCATGGGGTATTAAGGTTAGTGTCTCGAATAAAGTGGCTGCAACTGTATAAATATCTTATATTATGATATATGTTTATATCATTTATGTCATGGTATGGAACTTCAACTCATACATATAAGCTAACATATTTACATAACCGTGAATTAGAAAAAATCAGCAGAATCAAGTCTGTGTCAGACTGTGCTGAATAACATTCACAGAGAGGCGGTACTAACTTCTACAATTACCTCAAAAACATGTCAGAGGTACTCCAATATCATTCAATAGTAACATTATTCAGTAGTATTCCAATCCTACTGATCCCATAGATATGCTATAAATATCAGAGCGATTCCTAATTTTGTGCACCATAAATAGCAAAACTATTATAATGCAGTGTTTTAATTTCAACAGTTTAATATGAACAAAAGTTTAACTTGTAGCAGCAGTTACCTGTTCGCAGGACAGCCTGAAGATGCCCTCCACACCAGTAACTCCCAGAGCGGTCTCAATGTTGTGTGTCATCCTGAATGGTACCTTCTCTGGCACGCGAAGGCTCTTACCTGATGACACAACGAGATTATTAAAGCAAACCATAGCATTTCATCTGTGGCACAACTTCACACTGTCATAACTGCAGGAAAATTCTAGATAATTAAAACTAAAACAAGGTAATAATTACATCATATGGCAAATGACTAGGCAAAAAAAATCTCTGTTTTAACAGATCATTTCTAAATGTCCAACTATACAACAACCATCAGATGCAAGATTGATAGATTAGGTTAAATGTTACTCCCCCTACCCAGGGAGGGGAGTTTTGGTACACAGCAAGAACAGTTTTTTTCCCCCATCCAACTATTTTTATGCAAATTTTGATATTTCAAATCAAAAGGACTTTGAGGGAAATGTCAAACCTGATGGAAACTGGATTTTCTTTTTGGGATATTTTAAATATTTGGTGAATGTTGCTCAAAAAGGAAAAGGAGCTACTGAGGCCTCATGGGCCCAACTCAGTGACACACCATTTACTGAGCAGGTGTTCATCTAATGACCCTGAAGACTTTCAGCATTTAAACACACTACAAATAATGTTTTAAGATACTATTAGTGCAAAGATATGATCCTTGGTAATGGTTCAACAATATAAACACACACACACACACACACACACACAATTGTATAGATGAAATGATTTGGCTCTATAGTTTTACCTTTTTCAAAGCAAACATTGTAGTCAATGTGCACCACCTCTCCAGTTGTCATGTCAATCAGCACGTTGTCAAGGTGACGGTCACCAAGGCCAATGATGTAACCCACCATAGACATGACAGCAGTGGATCTGGCGTAGGACTGCAGCATAACACAAAAAGGGTATTGACCAAAACATGTCACCATAATCAACATTTATTCGCATGCATTTTGACAGAACCAGGGCCATTACATTACAAATTTGGTCTCATAGATACAGATTATAAATTGATAACAATTTGTTGCTGCATTCGTTGCTTTGTGCTGACGTGGACAAATGAATTCACCTGTGTGACCCGCCACCACTCGCTGGGTGTGGTGCAAGAACACCACAGCTCCTTGGCCAGCAGGTTGGACGGTGTGGCTTCCATGAGTTCTTTCAGCACTTCCTTCATCACACTGAGAGGCCAGTCTCGTCGTGTCACATCCAAACTGAGGCCCACTGCCTTCAGTGCTGGCCCGATCCGGCTGTAATACAGCTCGCTGGGCCGGGGAACAGGTGGCATGGGCTGAGGCTGTTGCTGAAACGAATCTTGGGCCTGGGGAAGTCAGGATGATGGTACAAAGTTACAATGCTCCATTTGTATTTGCCAAATTTGGCATTTACTATTGTAGTATTGCCGTTTTTCTCTGTGTATTCACTCATAATGCAATGAAAAAAAGGAAATCAGCTTTACCTTTTGAGCCTGTAGCACAGCCTCCCTCTGCTGCCATCGCTTATAGAGACCAAATAGGGGTGTTGCCCCATCCACCCACTGAATGAGTCCAGACCGGGTGCCCAGGGGAGTGACACTATAATGGCGGGCATGGAAATGTGGCTGCTCCTGCTGGTTAATCTTCGTAAACATGGTGTTGACAATAGACAAGAACTGCATGATGCGCTCGTCCAAGTGCAAGTCCTCCAGACCTGACAGAGAGGAGACTTTTCTCAGGGTTGCGGACATATGACCAAATACTTTTACAGCCTAATACAAAAAAAGTGCTCTATAGGCCAAAAATAAAAACATTTTTGTGTCTTACCTTTGAAAAGATATGGGTAGTTGTGTCCATCTGAACCCAGGAAGTAAAGTTTCTTTGGCTTGGTCTTGGTGGGGAGGATGGTGATGGTATTCCCTACCCTCTGTATGGTGACAGCGTCTGTTGCAGACACCTCGCCGGGTAGGGCCATCTCCGTTGTGGTCATGGATGCCAAACGAGGACTTATCTCATCCAAATGGAGCAGATAGCTGGCTCGCTTTTGAGCACGCTGCTGCAGGCTGATCATGACCTGACCACCACAGAAACACTCGTAAGACACGTATACACAGTATGATGACAAAATCACTGCGTAACCACAGGAATATCCAATTTCATTTCTTTCTACTTAACAGATTCGGTTTTTGACTGTTACATGTTAGTGACCGGAAAAGATAAAGCTCCCTCTACTTTCTTAAGTGTACCACACCATAATTTGGTGTTTTCATTTATAGTGCGAAGCTTAATTTTGAAGAACTGTAATTAATATAAAAGAAGCTATGTAATCTTGTGAATTATTAAAAATTCATTAGCTTATATTCGTCAATACTCTGACGGAAGAAAATCTTAAAAATGCTTTACAATCAATAGTTATTAAATTCTTTTTTTTTTCTTTTACATGATAAAATAGCACTAAAATTGAATGCAGAAAAAACCCAGAAAACAATTTCATTGGGCCAAACACCATAAGTAAACCAAAATTGCATGCAGGTGTGACCATCTACACACACCTGTTTAAAGGGAAGCCAGCTGTTGGCTGGGTTGGCTGGGTTTTGGGGGTTTCTCAGACGCTCCAAAGCAGAGGCAATGGCATCACCATAAGTTTGCTGGAACCAGGTCTCATGTGGTGTCTCTGCTGGAGCGGCAGTGATACTGCAGACATGATCCAGAGCAAACACCACTGGACGCATCAGAGCCGAGTGTTTCTCGCGCATTATAGCAATCTTCTCATCCCTGCAATAGAACAAAGAAGCCGGACTCCAGTCAGGGTCAACTAAAACATATGTACATGTAGCTGGAAGATTTGAACTGAGATGATGTGAATCTTAGCCTCATCAGATTCTATCTTACAGTTGCTCACAGGAGTAACAAGTGAGAGCTGATAGGACCAATCTCACTTCCTATCCCACTGATATCTGTATCTGCATCCAGTTATCTGAAGTATAAGCATACAATTATATGGAAAAACCTCTTCTCTGAACAGCCAGAAGGACCTGAGCCTCACCTGCGCAGGGTGTTATTGTTCTGCACCCTCTTGACCTCGTCCTCCAGCTGTTGGATTCGTCGTAGGACGTGCATGTGCTGCTGCTGTAGAACACCCAGCCAAAGTTCATCCCACAGGAGGGTCACCCTGCGCAGCTCACTCACCAGCTGCTGGACCTGGTCAGCACATAACAGCGATTACCATCTGCTCCTACACCTGTTTCTGAACGTTTTTTTTGTTGTTGAGGTGACTGCTCCTTGGATAGAAGTAATTTCATTTGTCTTTAACTGCTGGTACATACATGATGTTTGAAAAGAAATGCCTTACAACAGAAGATGGGTAGGTTTACGTAGTAGGTAGAATCAAGGGCCTTTGCCTGTTTCATGACGGAAGCCTTTGGTGTGCTTGAAAGGCATGATTGACACTGATTCTGACATGCTGAGGAGTAGGTGAATGATGCCTGGATTTTTGTGTTATTGTGTAACTACAAATTTTGCATACATTTGACATTTTATTGCATTTAATGTTGTACTAGTAGTTTTTTTTCTCAAAATGTCTTATGACACCATCTAAGCAGGTCTCCCTCTAATTTCAATTAGAATAACTAGGGTTAAGGCTGATGAGGATTATTTGATTTGATATATTACAATTATATAATATTTATGTACATATGAGTGATTGGATCTTGATTCTAGGTACTAGAAAAAAATTACAGAAGTCAGAGGATTTGAACTTAGGATGCACTACAATATGGAGGAAAAAAAGATACATAGCAGAACAAGTGTAGGCCTAATGTGGGGACTAGATTGATTTGATGTCGCTATCAGCAGAGATCGGTTATTAAGTTGCGGCAAAAGTTATTTGTGCTGACGGCCATCTACCTGGAGCACCATTGTCGGGTTAGCCAGGGACAATTTCTCCACGATCTTGCTGTAACAATCCTGCATCATGGCTTGGTCCTGGCTTGAGCGCAAAGTTGCCAGTTCCTCTGGAGCCCCTTCCTGCCCTTCACCCTCTGACTGCTCCAATTGTTTTTCCTCGTCTTCCTCCTCCTCCTCTTCATCATCTCCCAGACCCTCCCTCTGCATGCTGCCCAGGAACGTGGGCAGGGCTGAGGGCAATCTGCTCCCTGTCAATATATTTCAATATCAGTTAGACATGCACAATATTAACCCCAATCTCTGGGAAGGGGCAGGCCTTCTGAAAAACATTCAACAGAGGAACTTGTCCAGAGAAGATGCCTGCTCCTGACAGCCATTTCATTATTGTGTGAAAACACCATCCGAAATATTAAATCCCAAACATTAGATCGCAAACATTTATAAAAACACAAAATTCGATATTATACTTATTAGTTCACGTGTCTGCAACTTTCATAAGGCAGGATAAAAAACTTGTCAGATGATGAGTATTACAAAGAATGTTTGCCATTATGAGCTCTGCAAAGAGGTTAGGATATGGAAAGACTTTTAGAACACACCTTGACAACAATAAATTCAGACCAATCTTAGATTTATCGCTTATTTGGATACATTAAGACTGTTAAATCATGCGAAAGCAGATGTACCAGCGTTCTGAGCCTCCGCTCCGAGGGAGAGTGAGCCCACAATGGCAGGATAGAGGATGAGGTGTGGGGAGTCCTGAGCCACTCTACAGAGCAGACTGCAGATGCTCTGTCGGATGTATGCTTCAGGGTGGTTTAGACGGGAGAAGAGCTGGGGGATAATGCCTGAGGATGACAAACAGTGTTACTGTATGCTTAAAACTTAAAAAACTTACTGAAAGTAAGAATTTAAAGTGATACTCCAGGGATTAAAAATAACTCCAATGTCATTATTTTCATGTCACATACATCTGAATTAAGTTACAAACATTATGACTTCAACGGTTTAAAAAACTTTGTTAAATGGCCAGCATGTCAGTTTAAGTTGAAGTAGGAATTTCTGTCTATTTAAATATTAGAATGTCTGACAGGTCATAAATAAAGGATTATATTAGCTCTGCAAAGCTGCAAGACTACTAATCCACTGTATATGTGAAAAGACTGCATTTTCCAGTCTGTAAAAGGTAAAATAAGTTGTTTTTGCACAAAAAAAAAAAAAGTTACACGGGGCATGTTACAGAAAGGAATTATTGGTGTGATGCTCTTGCTACCAAACTTACGGTCCTGTTTTTAAGAAGTGTGCCTTACTGCTTTGGTGAATGTCAAGACCGGACAAATAATGTACAAAACCAACTCAATATAACAATCGTACATTAACAGTGCTGAGGATGGGCACATGTGGAGACATTTATGTCATAAGTGTGACATACCTCTCCAAGGTGCTGTAGGGGTGGCGGCTAGGCCAAGCTCGAGCTCATCCCTCAATTCACCAGCATGCTTCACAAGCAACCGCAGGAGACGCAGGGTTGCCATGACAATCACATCATCGTTGCTCTGTTTGCTGTTCTGATGGGATAGCAGGAGTTTGGGGTCATCCTCATCTATAGGGACCTACAACACAAAACAGACAAGCAATAAGGACAGTGTCAGTTGATATCAAGTAGTTGCTCCCCAGCACTCACTTTGGAAGACAGAACAATCACTGCACACTATTTTAAATTCTTTCAATGCTCCCATGTAAGATTCCAGGCCAATCATGGATTCAAATCGACAACACCTAACTTGCCAGCTGTTGCTGACAACTCAAAAGACGGTATGGCCAAACCTCACCTGCCCAGCGTTCAGCCTGAGGAAGATGAAGTACGCCTGGCAGGAGACCCTATACAAGCTGAATATGCGATCCACCACATGCCTCCACACCCGGATCAGACCATCAGTGACCGGATGGCCTGCATCTCCAAGCCAGGGGCAGGATGCAATGAGCTGCCGCCAGATAACATCCACCATGTCGACATCATCGTCATCCTGCTGCAGAGCCATATCCTCATCCTTGCACGCAAAGACAAAAAAACGGATTAGAACAATGTGGCATAATCTGTTCAAAACAGCAGGACACAGCTGTTATATAGTGTATGTGATGCACAGTTAACACAATTTAGCTCACATGTTTTAAGCTTAAATCTTTTTTTAAGGATTCTACAACCAAACTCAGCCAAAAAACAAAATTGAATTATACATCGACTGACCAGTCGTTTTTTGTAATTGTAATTTTTTCTGACATATAACTATATAACCTAACAATATCTGTTACAGTATGTCTAGATGATGAAAAAATATAATCATTGCGGCAACTGATTTAGTTTTAACATTCATGGAAAGGTGTGAAATGAGCCGACACACATGGTAAAAGGACAGTACCTGTATGCCGGTAGGCCGACACATGGCCTGACCCAGAATGCTGAATATGGCCTCCTTGTCTTCTTCACTTGTGGTGGCCGGTAGCAGCTCCTCAATCTCTTTCTTTTCCTCAGGTAGAAGAGGCAATCCTTCTCCTTGGCTGTAGAGTTGTAAAAATGATTTTAAAAAAATCAGAAGGAATTATCCTGTATTATGTTTAAATTATTATATACCCAGTTGAAGCCTTGTAACACACTGCAGCTGGGGCCTTTGCTGGGTAGGGCAAAGAAGATTAACTTAATTTTTTTAACCAGTCTGGAAAGGGGGCACCATGTAAAATATCTCAATGGAAGAAAGCGCTGTATGTATTTCACTATGTACACAAACCTGGCATTATCCACCACTTTCCTGCCCCAGCGGTATGCCCAGCTGGCTAGCGATGCCCAAGACTTGGCCACTTCTGGAGCCAGGCTGGTGGACAGTTGATACAGCTGGCCCAACACGAAGTCTGGCTCCCCAACACCTACACTCACTGCAGAGGCAAAAAGACCAGCGTTAAATGGCAGCTAGAATGAAATCCTCCAAGATTATTCTCAAGTTTGTGCTCCATTGCTCGTGCTGTGCTCCCTTTACTTTATACCTATTTTAAAATTACAACATGTTCGCTCAATGGTATGGCTAGTTACAAATGTACAATTTATTGCAATCCAATATAAACCATTACTGTAAGTCCTGTGTGAAGCTGATGTTTTTTTGTTGACATTGTTAAAGAGCTGTTGCTTCAACTCATTAGTATACCAGCAACATTAACAGGACTGCATAACAATGAAAGGTGTTTCCAGTACTCTACCCTGTTGGGCGAACTGTTGTTATTAACACATCAAATTTGGGTGGAGGTATATAACAACTTTAGAACTGGTTCAGTGTGGACGATGTTCAGTGTTCAACATGATTATATATTCATTAATTTGTAAATAAATGTATGCGACGTTACCAGATGTCTCGGTTATGATGGGGGGAATGCAGTGGTCCTCCAGGGGAACCTCTATCAGAGCAGCGATGTTCCGGCTGAGAGCAGACATGCTGGCCATTGCGTTGGATGAGTTAACTGCTCCTGATTTCTTTACCACCTGGACCAAAACACCAGCAAGAAGTCTTATTATTAAAGAATCACAAACAAATATGTTCACCGAAAATTATAAATGCTTATTCAAGGCTTCAGCACGTTTTCTGAGTGCAGTCAAGTTTATTTAATCCCTTCCTATAACTACCAATTTATTTGAGTTCTTCTAAAATATGCTGCCGGACCCTGAGACCTCCCATCTCTCCCTGAGCAGATGGGAGCGATCGCATGCACATGTGGGGGCACATGGAAATTGATCATCTCAATTACTCAATCAGTATATTTACTTTACATTATCTTACAAATTGGTGAACATAGAGCGAAAAATGTTTTGTCATTCAATGAAATGGCTTCTACGCTCAACTTAATGAACTGCAAACGTTTTTATTTTTGTTTTGCTCCTGTCAGGTAAAGGTAGAGCTTTGCCTATGGGGTGCGTGCCTGTTTCAGCTGAGGGGTAAGATCCTTCCAGTCAGCTAGCAGCCATTTGCAGAGTGTCAGCAGCGAGCGGCAGGCAGCGCTTTCATTCTTCCCTACGTGGCAGTAGGACAGGGCAGCCTTGCTCAGCATTTCCATAGCTGCCATGGACTGACCTGTGGGTACAGACGCAACTTAGAGGAAACTAAAAACAGCATCCTGTGCAACATCATCAACACATTTCCACAACTGCATTCATCTCTTACAACTGGCCAGCACCACCAACCAGTATGTGAATTAATGGCACCAGTACACCTCTAAAGTAAAGACAACGGGAGAATAGTTCTGAAGAACTCCTACGTGTTCCTTAAGCCATCTTGTCTAGTGCTGAAACACTACCCTGAACCGTACCTAAGAGTCCAGTGGGTAGAAGAGATAAATACCCATATAACAAATACCTATCAGATTTCAATGATGTAAATACTGACACATAATACTAAATACTGGATAGTATACTTGATATTTGTGCAGATTACGTTCCACTGGACACTGAAGATTGCCCAAATGTGTAATTGAGGCCAACACTTTATATCCGGTTTTGTGTGGAGTTTGTTTACACATTTACTTGGAGGGTTTTTTTTTTGGTTAAAATCCCTCCAGCATTGTTTGCAGATGTGTGCAGATTTGAAAGAGATTATATTGCAAAACTGCAACATCTTATAGCTTTCTAGGCTGAGCTTGCACCTTATCAATTAGCCCAGCATTTCTGTGACAGAGCTTGTGTCTGGCTCGTCTGTCTGCTTTATTGATCCAATCAACTCGAAGCAGCTGCAAGACTCTGCAAATGGTCTTACACTTTCTAATGTGTATAAAAATAGCAGCTTTTGCAGTTTTAATGTTGATTTTTCACACTGTTGCTCACCTGCTGTTCTGAGAACTTTGGCTTTCTCTATCTGCAGCTCTGGGCCCCATTTCTCCCATAGAGTGCCCTCCAGTGTAAGGCGCCTGAAGGCTTGGCTGAGATCATCCTGCTGATCCCCTTCTTTTGATCCATCACTGCACTGGCTGAGCAGGCGGGAAGCCAACAATATGTTGCCCTTTTTCCGGGAAAATTTGACTGCAGTCAGACAAAGCTCCATTAGGTGACCATCGATAGAAGGCGAGGAACCTGGAGCAGAGGACAAGGAGCAAAATCTTGCACCGTCATATTGACACAGCAATTCTGCATTACACACTTAACTGCATTTTAACTCAAGTTATAAATGAGCTCATGAGAAAGAGAAACCAATGTGATCATAGTTATTCAAATAGGAACCATAATGATTCTATTCCTTTTGGTCTCTCCACTGCCACCCAATTTCTTTGGGTAGTGTCGCTAATCTAATTTTTGACTATGGAAACCCTGAGAATGTAATGGCTTCATCAATTTTGACTATTACTGGAAGTTTGTTTAGGCAGTAGGATGCAAAACAAGATGTCAATTCAAATGGAAATCATAGGGTAACAACAGATGAATTTACCTTTCAGTTTATGGAGGAGCTGTCTCTGGTACATGCTGTATCTGAGGGCTTGAAGGAAAGGTTGGACATCCTGTTGTTTGCATGAGCTCAGGGCCTCACTGTACAGGGGAATCACAGAGTCCTACAAAGAAGACAAACACACCACAGGGTTGTTTTTGTGGCTTGAACAGTGAAAATGTTCTTTTGTTTTTTCTCATGAGGCCATGTCAATCTGATTTTGCTGAATATGTGAATGTTTGCCTTCTACATGCAGATGCAGAGCTGTGTTCACATCTGTCACATACAACATGGGTCTATTACTATCATGAATGTGAGCCATCAAGCCACAGTTAAACGGTTAAACTAAACTTTTATGCTGCGTCATTACCTCCTGTCCAGTCAGCGTGTTCTCCAGAGTGGCAGTACAGTGGAGCTGCAAGGTGGGGAGGGTGGGCAGGGCATCAGACAGCATCAGTGTGGACAGCCGAAGAGGACCCAAACATATTCGTCCAGTTTGCTTCAGGCAGCG
>OMNV01009183.1:21180-44844 GCA_900303265.1 Brotula barbata | reverse complement strand
AACCATGAGGGGCTGTGCTTTACTGATTGTATAGCTATTCTTTTTCTGAATGTAAACTGAATGTTCAAAAAATGAAAACTCCAAGATTGGTTTGTTATGAAAGCGTACAAAGACAATACAAAATACAGGTCAATCATATTAAGCATTAGACCACCTTTATAGGGGTGTGTGTGTATGTGTGTGTGCACATGTGTCAGACAACCTGGCCTCAGGGTAGAGGTTTTCCTTCACCAGCAGATTTCCCAGAAGGCTCAGCAGTGTGCTGAAGTGTTTCTTAGTTGCTGTGGTGACCGTGCTGATGACAGCTCCATCAAACAGAGAGGGAGAAGATGATGACAGGCTCGATGAGATGAAATGATCATGTCTAATAGGAGGACACAGAGAAGACACGTGAGGTTTGTTAAAGAGAGACATTGAATTGATCAGATGATCGAATGGTTTGCCTACGTCTAAGACGACCTAAAACACATCGAGGAAGGAGCGAATGCCAACCAGGTTTGTCACGGACATAACAGTGGCCTTATTTCCCCTCCTAACTTCAAGTGAAATTAGGATTTCATAAATAAAGATGAAAGAATATGACAAACCATGGACTACTGATAAATCTAATAAATGGAAGAGTGTAGTCAGCTTTACATGAACCAAAATCTTGTTTCAGCTGTCTTCCAAGTTAACTTGTGTCTCATGTTTTTTTTATAAACCAAACAAAGTATTTAGGAGACTGCTCATGCAATGTGTGAATGTGTTTTTGAGAGAGAGAGACACATAAACATCCGTGTGTGAGGTATGGAGGTCTTGACTATCGGAGCAGAGCCAGCTTGGCCTATCATATCATGTCATATCATATGGAACTATAAAATCAAAAGGAACAGCAGTTCATCTGAGGTGAGCAAGTCGTGACCTCAGTATTAAAGGGTTCTCAAATTCAGTCAGCAAAGGATGCCTTTTTCTAATTGATAGGTCAATGCAAGCCAAAAGTTGAGGCCAGCTAACCAGAGTGGCAAACCTTTAGCCCTGTATCACAAATAGGGTTTGGAGCACACAGAAATATACACGGTAATACTGAGGTCACAAAGCTAATTCCTTAGCTCATTTCAAACTATTTTTGTGTGTTACAGGCAGAGCATTGCTGTTGTTTCTCTGGTGTCTGAGCTTGATTGACTTAGTCCATTAGATCTGATGTGCACCATGGTCTCAATGTCACACAACTCACCTATCTAACCACATCACAATAACAAATCAAATTTAAACATTAAAAAGTTACAGAAAGTCAGATAGTTTCAGTTTTTCTCATATCACATTTCTGATCTGATTGATAGAGTTATGGAAAATACTGTGATTCAGATGGATATAATGAGCACACAGAATACACAGAGGGTGTTACCTTGTGCAGTGGGAGTATAGTGTGTATAGCACAGCATACTGGATGGCAGGGTAGTAGACAGCCAACTGTGTGTGAACCAGCATCAGATTTTGACTGAGAAGAGCAAAGACCGTTGGAGACAACGCCCACATCTAAAAACACAAACATTTCAGTATCAATGCACACATTCAGGAGGACATACTGTACATACATACGGTTTTCCAATTTTTTTGCTCAGATGTGGCGCACATTGGGAGTAAAAACGATGACAGATAAATCAAATGCGTTAATTAATCTGTGGAAACAAAACCAAATGTATCTGAAATCTGAGATGTATCAGGGATTACTGCTGCACACACACAAGCTGGAACAAATTCTTGAATCTTTTTCCAACTTCAAGCAGAATTAAATGGTTGTGGAATTTTGAAGATACTTTATACAGCTTGCAGTCCTTTGTTTATCTCAGTCTCAGAAACCATTTGTAATTTAGAGTTCCAGGTCTAAGGAGATTTCCATAATACAGTCAAAGAATCAATCACTGAATCCAGTCATAAAAATGGGAATTAATTGTTTACTGCAGAACTTAGAATCTGGTATCACTATGTTAAAAAAACCCCAAACCCAAATACAAGTAGAGAGAGACTTCCCAGTTTTTGTATTTACAGAGACAGTGTGTGTGTGTAGGATGGTGAGGCTGTGTCACATCTCAACAAAAACATTGCAGGAGAAACAAGCAGGTCAAAGATTAAATCAGAGCAAACAAAGTTGGTGAAAAAAACCCCACAGGACTTCAGGCAAAATCCTGTCAATCAGGATTGTAGTGCAATTTCTTTCACCACATCACTGACTGGAATCGAAATAATACCTGATTTTTCACGTAAAATGAAAAATCATATATATTATAAATCAAGTGTTAGATTGCTATGAATTCATTCTGGAAGATATTTTGATTATTTTGATATTTGAATTTTGATTAAACAGAGAGACTAAATAATGTGCAAACAGAATCTGGGATAACTTTTAATGTAATTCAGAAAAAAAGACTGCTTCCCCCATATGAGTCAATTAATGAGTCAAATAAAATATGAAGAAATGATCAGAAACAATGGTCATTGGGGACTACAGTGCAAATGTGGCTGTGATGATTTCCAGTGGAATAGAATACTAGTTTCAGTCCACTAGTTTTAAAGTGATATCAAACATTTTAAATCTGGAATGACCATTTTCATCCAGACAGCAGAGAGACAAATGAAATAAAGCCATCAAAAGAATCTGAAATGTGCCAACATTCTCACACATAGAAGAAATTGGTGTTTTGGTGATTTGCAATTGCATGGATTTCTCAGTCAATAATAAATGTTTAAATCTAATAATTTCCCTTGTTCTTATCAATACTGAAACCAGCAGTTAAACATTGCGTATTTAAACAGGAAGTAAAGCTCTGCTCAAATGATTCTGAAAGTTTGTTTGTGGTACTCTGACAGTGAGAGTAGAGGTGTCAGCCGTCTACAAAATGTCCTTAAAAATCGCTTGTAGGGCAGATCAACTAGAGAGATTTGCTCCAACATGTGAACAGGTAACAAAAGCACAATGACTCACCCCAATCAGAGAGTTCTTGGTATTCCCAATGGTGGTGAGGGTACTGAGGTTGAAGATGAGAATGAACTGCGCCTTCTCTGGGGGCAAAGTGATGGAAGCAAAGGCGGGGTGCTGAATGCTGGAACACGGGCTATCAGGGGCCACTTCACCATCTGTTGGCTGCAAGGGCTCAAGAAGACTGGACAGGGAACACACCATCTCTCCCAAAACCAGTTTATATGCTGCTTCCAGTGTTGGAATGTTTTTCAGGCTCAGCAGCGCCTGGTAAACACTGTGAACGGCTGACATCACCTGTGAGAGACACACGGACATACACACACCATAACAGTATTAATAACTTAACTCTAACTTAACAGTTGAACGCTACAGGGAGCAGAGTCACAGGAGCTCCTCCCTGCTTCAGACAAAAGGTTGATAACCACAATTAGAAATTATGAAAGGTGAATTCATTTCACCGTCTTCAGAGGCAACCACGGGGCCATTTATGAAGCTTAATTTTGCTCAAACCTACTTTGTTCCCTTGGAATCATTATTTCAAGATAAATGTATTAGCACATACTATGACTTGGACAATATGGCCTCAAGATCATATCACAATATGGACGTACAATGATATTGATGGTATGTTTTTGTTTTCCCAATACAAATACCATGAGGAATGCGATAGTAAGAAAAGTTTAATTAAAATGGACTATATGTACTTTCTTAAATATAGCCAAAATATACTAAAGAAAAATAAAAACTCTAAAATGTTTGATTTAAAAGTATTAAGTATTAATTTTCATTATGGACACAAACAGCCAACCAGGAAAAACAAAGAAGAAACAAACAAAGAAACAAAAAAACAACAACAGTATAATGAAAAATACAAGAACGTTGATTTAGGTAAGGCACCTGGAGTTTTTTCAGCCTGTATTTTCATGTATTTGGCACTCTTGCTTGAATAGTTAGTTTTCAAGTGTGCCAACAGGTTGCTTGTGTTGCCCACTTTTGCTGTGATGCCTCGTTTGCAAATCTTGCAAAATAGATTTTTCTGTGCAGTGTCCGCTTTTAAAGCCAAACCATTTCCTTACCACCGATGACCCATTTTTGGGTGTAAAACATTGCTCGGACTCCATCTTGTTAGTTCTACACAAATTATGTCGTACATTTGTTTTGAAGCTTTTTTCTTTTGGGACTTGAGTAATGTTATGCCAAAATACTGCTTGACTACTGTATTTTGGGAAATACTTTCACTTCAGTAAAAACGGCATATTGCCCAGCCCTTGCATAGACTATTGCTCATTTGGTTTTTGCAGTCTGGCATGACTTCATACAGACGCACCCACACATACACACACATGCACACCTCTTTCTCTCGATGGAAGCGCAGCTCCAGCAACTGAGATTTAGGGGCCAACAGTTTCTCCACAAATGATGCAGGCAGCTTGGTGTTGATCTGGTCCACAATCTGGAAAAAACAACAACAGACCATTCAAACCACGCAAATTCCTAAATCTCCATGATAATCAGAAAATGACTCAGAACATGAGTTTACAAATTCCAATTACATCATAGCTTAGGACTTGTACTGTATACAGCACACAAATTAATCATGTTGGGCCACACTGGCCATCACAGATGGACAATATTTTAGGTGGGAATAAAATCGTGCAGATGCTTGACTTTTTCCACAACTCAGTATTTCCAGATGCTCTCTTCAAAACGTCTGTTATGTTTTCATTTTGGGTTTAATATGCCAGCAGGATAACTCAAAAAGTTGTAGATGGTTTTAAGGTTGGATATAATCCAGAGAGGAACCCATTCAACTTTGTTTTTGATGGTCTGATGGTGGCACTACAATAACCACTTTTAAGTTTTGGCTTTTAATGTTTGAGCTGTAAGAATCAAAATTATTTTCCCTGGATTCCTTGAGTTTATCCACATACATTCATATAACTTGTTCAAATTTTAATTGAGTGATGGATTCAGAAATGTAAAACTGTTCAGCCAGGGCAGAGATATGAGCTCTGTCTTGTACTGTTCTTCTTGCAGTGGGCTTTCGTTCCAAGGTTCATCTAAATCTAAAGATTCCCTGCTACCAGAAAACACATTTTTACACACTGGTTTGGAGCTTGGATTACAAAAATCTGTCTGTGACTGTACCAGTGTGACGAGGCTGAGCACTGTTAGGTTGTAGTCTGAGCCACAGGCCTTGCAGCAGTCCAGTTGGTCCAGGCCATAGGCTAGGACAGCCTCCATCAGCTGGCCACAGGGCTCCACACTGGCCAGCAACACACCAACACACTCATTTCCTGCTGTTAGGACTGCCTCAGAGAATTGAACCTGCTTGGCTGTGGTCACACAGGTCAAAACCCGGTTCAGAACCTGAAAAGAAAGACAGAACCATGTGTTAACTAGAGAACTTTAACAAAGGAACATTTCAGATTCTTTGTCAAAGAGGTCAAAATTATTTTTGTTATAGGGTTTTGGCCCGCAGAGCACTATCTGGCAGACGTTGGCGAGTGAATGAAGGCCTAAATGCTGAAAGTCACGCTTGCATGCTGCCCTTACATCCGTTACATAGACCTCTGTGATAGGTGGTCCTCTCATCGGGCTGAATCGTTCCCCGATGCTGCGGACCACTGTGCTGAAAACCCTCAGCAGAGCTGCCAGCTTGGGGAGGGACACCGTGGGTGGGGGAATGTCTTCATCCAACACTTCACCAGACACCACGTGGCTCAAATCCTGAAAGGTTCACAGATTCAGTCATATGTGACAAAGCAAGGCTGTGATTACAGCATTGTGTTATTTCCATTTGTTAACATTATTAAACTTTTCTGCGAGTTTCTCTTTTCTTGAAGTCCCAAATATGCTTTTTTTCCACAGAGCTCAGTCTCCTAGTGCAGGCTCTACCAAAGTGATTGATTGTGAGTGAGTGTTTGTTTAGATCATTAAGCAGTTCAACCCACAACTTTGAAAATGATACAGCAGAGGAAAAAAAGACATACCCATTACTCTAATATTTAATGTTAATTTGATGCTCTAATAGCACTGTTTATGATAAATGGACTGCATTTCTACAGCACTTTTTTCCAAAGCGCTTGCCAGTGTTTCCCTCACATTAACCCGTTCATACATACATTCACAAACCGACAACCGAGGTCAGCATGCAAGGCCCACTTGCTTGTTGGGAGCAATTTTAGGTTAGTGTCTTGCTCAGGGACATGGAGGAGGGCATAGACCCGGCAACCCTTGGATCACTAGGTGATCACCCAAACCCCCTAAGCCATGCTGCCTGTTTAAAAGTCAACACTGTATGTTCACCTCTGCATAGGCCTCCATATCCTCCAAGAACTGCCCCAGCAGGGTGGTGGAGAACGTCAGGTCTGCCACCCAAAACTGCTCCAAACTTTGCAACCAGCCTTAAGACACAGAGGACACATGGTCATGGGTTGTTCATTATACAGGCATTATCTCTCTCATTAATGATAATTTTACATTTTAATAAATGTGACCCTTCAAATTCAATTAATCCAAGAGGAAATTAAAAAAGACATTTGCCAAAGGCCTGCAGAGGCTTTGGTTTTGTGTCAGATGAGAAAATGATGGTGAGATGTGAATAAATCAAAGTTAAATGCCATTTGGATAACAGGACAAACTAAGAGTTCAGCTGGTTTAAAAGGATCAGCATTTAGAGTGTTTCTACAGAGAAAATGGTGACGTGATGCTTTCAGTACGATTCAGGGGAACTGTAACGAATTGAAAGGCCACAGTAAATAAATAAAGCAGAGAATTTTTGAATAGCATGATCAAATTTAAAAATGAAAATCTGACATTGTCTGTAAATGTGTGCACCCATACATGTTTTCTTTCTGGTTTGATAATGAAAAGCAGTATCTTAATGTTGCTATGCATTTTTATTATTGTCATCCTGTTGCCAGATAAGAGTAGCAAACAGGGCTCCACGTCAGTGCACAAATTCTAAGAATAAAGAGAACCAATAACTAAGGGTGTAAGTATAACTTCTGTGGACAGAGGATAATAGTAATGTTGGCTGATGGTGAGTTTTCCATGGAAACCTTTTCATTTTGCTATTAAGAATAGTTCATGGTCAGATAATCAGTTCTGGCCGTTTTGTCAAGACTGACAAATATTTTAAAAAATCCCTTGCTTTACCAAAACTATGGGGATATTGTATAATTTTCCAAAAATATTTCCAGGCCTGGAAAACACATTTTTAAATCCTATGACTCCTTGAGACCTTGAATTTTATGATAGTCGAGAACTTGATTTGACCCCAAATTTCAGTTTACTAAAGATAGATCTCAAAAACATCAAAATGTGCTTTTTATGATATCTACAGAATCAGATACAATAGTAGAAATGGTACACTGTGTGTTTGTATTGTGTTTGTTTAATAGATTAGAGGTGATCCAATAGATAAGATTTCAATGGGGATATGTATTTATTTATTCTTTTTAATGCTTTATGGAATTCCAAATTTATATGTGACTACCTGACAATTTCTGTTTAGAGGATGGACTTTTATTTTTCACTCTTCATGACAACCACTTGATTTTTTTGTTTCATACCATTTTAAAAGGTGGTAAACATTTCAACATGCTTTGTCGTCACTGCATTTAGTTCAGTTATAGGTGGTTTGCCTTTTCCTTACAAGCAGGACAATTATATAAATAATGTGTGTGCATAGCTAGCGTGATTGATTTTTATGAATTGCACCTTTAGGGTGCTAGACATTTGTTTTGCAGTCCGAACATATTGTCACATGGTAGTGATTCATCATTAATACAACCAGACAGAAAAGCTGCTTACTGACCTGAGACCTGCTGAGTGAGCGAATGCTTCTGTGTATGATCAATGTGCCACCCTACCAAAATGTCCACGGTGTCCTGGGGGAACATGCAAAAACAAACTTACAAGGTTGTTGGTTTGAAACCGCATCAGACAAAATGACCAGGAAGCATTACACAGCTGTCACTCAGTGGATTGAGTACTTTTAAAGCAATGCAAATATTTCAGAGAATTTATTGTGTAAAATCAAAGAAAAATCCAAATTTTAACATGAACTGTCCTCTGCATTTAACCCATCCTATCTAAAAAGAGCAGAAGAGTACAACCAGTACCAACAGACTGGACACCACTGGTATTGCCGAAGAAATTTGATATAATTCCAGTTGACTTTTGAATTGCAAACTCACTCACCCTAAAGTTTGTGCTGAAGACGTGAGGGTAGCAGCGTGCCACTTGTAGAATGCACTTGACACTCTGACAAAGTAGCTCCGGTGTGTCCACATTTTCCAGGATGGACTGGAGGTTGGTCATCACCAGCTGAAATACAAAACTGTCAGCTGATGGAGGCCAGAGAAAGGACTAACTAAGCCAATACATGGTGCCATCTAGTTCAACTTCTGCACATCTGTTGTCTTCTAACCATCTGGCTGGAATATTGAGTGTGATTTGTACACCAAAACCCCTCGTCTTTAGGTTTTAAATCCAGCACTTTAGGACGTTGTTACAATACAAAGAAAATGAGAACGATGACTGTCGGTAACAGTCAACACAAACTTGATCACGCTCTGTGAGATAGCTAAATAAATTCTTAGTCTGAATCCGTGTCAGACTATATAATATTGAGATGTATAAATTTAAGATCCACATAATTGCTGATGAGGCAATGACAGTATAAAAAGGCTTGTGCGTAGCAACTGACTAATGAATATGATCAATAAAATAAATCATTGAGAAGAACATTAGATCATTTAGATCAGGCAGATTTTGTTTGTCCAGTACTGTCAACATCAGACCAAATATAATAAACGAATTCAGGATTCCAACAAATCTCAAAGTGTTTCTCTCAGTACTTTTATCACAATATTGCAATAACAGCAATTTAGGAACTCTGTTAGCAGTAACATTTCTGTTGCATTTTTTTTTGTACGTGTTAATGCATTATGTGTGTGTTCTTGTGTATGCATTCAATGCATGATCATTGACATGGACAACATAACTAATTTGTGATTTTTTTTTTTTTTAACTTTATTACTTTTTTTTTTTACACTGACAAATTATCCCAGGTGACTGAAAAAACAGAATTTTCTCCCTTGTATTCCACACAGGTAAACTGGTCTTGGAGCTGAGAGGTCTAAATAACTTATTTAATCAATTAACTTGATTTTAATCACTCTTGGTAAATGTCTACAAAATGTAAAGAAAAATTTGCGTCTGTAATTTGTAGTGGCTAAGTAAGTATCCTACTTGATGGACGAAAAGCACAGTGGGGTTAGCATCTACTCTGTTAGGTTGCGACTGAAATGTGTGCAGGTACCTGCATTACATGAGAGAAGGCCTTCCTCTCCCCAGCGCCCTCTAGAGCACGATGTGCTGCCACCAGGTACAGCAGTTTCACCTCGTCACGACTGCTCGTACCGATCTTGAGGAAGAGCCACTTGAAGACGCGTTCAGCCTCGTAGCTCAGCACTGTGCAGAGCAGACCCAAGCAGGCCGCTGCATCCTGACGCAACTCCCCCAGCAGCTTACTGCTGTACGCGAGAAGATAAAAGCAAGGAGAGGACATGAGCCCACAAGAATGGAATCACACACTCAAAAAGTGCATTTTATTTGTATTATAGGTCTACATTATTGATGTAATGGACTGCATTTGTAATGCTTCCGCTTGGGGACATAAAGAAGCCTCCAGTAATCACACCTTGAATTATTAATTATGAATATAACCTTTTTGGCAGCCAAATATGTGAGTATTTGTTCAGAACAAAAGACAATACTAAGCTTTACTTTATTGCTAAGTAACATATACACAGTATTCCATGTCCAAAATCTGCTTAGATTTACTAGCAGGGCTAAACAATTAAAGGAATTAGAATCAAAATCAGGATGAGAAAAGTGTATTAAGAGTATTAAATTGCATTTATGTTTACATAGACATTGTTGTCCTGCTAATGATCGGGTTTTACCTCTCATTCAAAATGTCATTCAAGGTGCTGAGGATGGTGTCCAGCTGTTTGACCAGCGTCTGCCGGAAGACAAAATATTTGTGATCTGTGAAATCAGTTGTAGTATTCTTTAGCTGAATTAAATTAGATTTTTTGATCTTTATTGCACAAGCTTAAGAAAACTTCAATGAAAATGTACAAACTTCAAGCCAACCGGGAGAACCATCACAATTCACAGTATCAATGAATTTATCTTTAGGAATAGTTGATGATCTAGATGGTCTTTGTATGGACTAACCACTTTGCTCTCAGCGTGGCTGATGAACTCCTTCAGCTGTTTGAGGGTGGCAAGCCTGCGGTCGCGATCGTCCTCCCTGGAGACTCGACGCAGGAGGTTGGCAAGCCGAGACTCCTCTGAGTGAGCCATCCCTCTGTCTGCACGGACAACGCCACACGGTCAATTAACACTCAAACAATTGACAATAATGTTCATACTTTTACTGTAATAAAATAAGTTCATTTGGGAAGACAGCCTAAACTTGGGTAGAGGGAATTTGCTACATTCTCCACACTTCTATCAAATCCATAATGCTGTGAATGTGACGCCTGAGCTGCTGAGCAGTGCATCTGTAATCTCTTTCAACACGTACCCTGCGATTTCCTCATGTCCTTTGAAGCTAAAGCACGATTTCCATGCTGAAAAGGGGTCAAATCTGTTGCTATGTCATTGGGTCTCAACTCTTGCCCCAGCGACTTCCAACCAAATGTATCACAGACGCCTTGACCAACTTCATATCCACCTGATGGACAGAAACCACAGATTGCATTGTCACATAAAAAGTCAAAGTAAACACATTACAGCCTAAGAGCACGTGTTAGCATGCACTTTGAAGCTTGAAGGATCCAAAAGTTGATTATTTGGACATCATGACCCTTTTTATAGCTAGTAATAAACAAACCTCATAAATGTACTCACAAAATGGATTGTGAAATGCAAAGGCGATCCAGATGTGGCCTTACCCTCTTCCTGGAGTGTCTCTGCAGCAGTGCAGGCATCGCTGGACAATGCTGGTTGATCTGAGCAGCTGGAGGACAACACGTCGTACAACGCTGTTGTACCAAGGTCTCTAGAATTGACTCCGTCCAGACTGGATGACACACAACCAACTCTATATACAAACAAACAGGAACATTTATTTAACAAACTGCATGTCCCATATCATGTAGTGTACCAGACTGTAACAATGCCATGACATTGAGACAGAACATACTATGAACTATTATATTCATTTTAAGACAGTCTACCATATTTATCGTGTCTGGTGTAATGACGGTATGCAAAAAGTTTGACTCATTATGTTTACAAGCATTGTTTTTTTTCTATATTGCGATTAAGACAAAAATACAACGTAGACTTATGGACAGATTTAATTGCATTGTGTAATTCTTGGGAATATACACTGGCAATGCAGACTATGAGGAGACTCCAGCAGCTGACGGACTAATCTCGGTCTGTTACTTTGGCCATCATGTTATTTTATGTCACTTTTGTGTCATAAATGTAGTTCACATTTTTAATGACATTTGGTTGACTGTAGCCGAATGTTACAAAAATGTTAATGGCAATGGACAACTTATCATAATAAAGTTTCAATCAGAATATCTGTCCCTGGTCATACAATGCTCTACTTTTACTTCTGGATTGCTATTTGATCAGGACTCCTATCCTAATATGTCACCACAGTTGAAAGTGTGCTCAATTTTATGAACTTTTCTATTTTACATATGTTGAACACAATGTTTTAAATATACGCGCAACATTTATCACTGTGGTATTCTTTTGATCTTTTTCTATCCTGAAACAGCACTGGCATAGATTACAATGCTCTGCCTACGCTCTGCTTCTTTGAAAAACCTATATGGGATGGAAATTAGCTTGTGCTATAATCTCAATGTGCAGCCCATCTTTAGTTTTTCTGACTAAAATTGTGGTTAAATTGCACTGTCGAAAGTCAAATAAACAAAGAGAACCCAGAGAGGTCAGGTTCAAAGAATTGCAGGGTAAGGGGCATATTTACTAAAGCCACCGCAAATCACTGCCTGGCACATTAAATTTAGTTTTCCAGAGTATTTACTACCACTGACAATGTAAATTGGCACAGCCCTAGTGCAACTAATTTCTAAGAAATATTGCTGATTTGAAGAGGAGCGCAGAGGCTGTCCACTTGACTGAGGAAATATGGGCTAGATATTGCTCCAATCTAGATAGATCAACAAAATTGTACAGTTGTACTTGTCTCCTTTTCCGGTGCTCCCAGTCTCAAATATTAAAATGTGAATTGTTCTCAGACAGAAAAAGGCAGTTCTCATTATCAGCCGGTGTCTACTTCACACGTGCACCACTTAAAGGATTCTGATCAAGTTTGTCATTTAGTGAATGAAACACATTTAATATGATCCCTATTCTGTATAAGTCCGATACGATTATATAACTAAGGCGTAGCATGTTAAAACATAATAATATTAATTACTATGATCATTATTAGCAGTAATGAAGCAAATGGACTAAGAGGCACATTAAATACAACCACTGAAAATCAGAGATGTTAAATACTGCGTCACTGCAATTCTTTCGTTTTTGCGATGTGTTTACCAACATTGATGTTAATGAGCAGAGCCGCAGGTCAGGTCATTTGAAAAAAGTGGTGCTATAATAAGGAGAAAAATCAAAACTTCTTTGAATTATGACAAATAAATCTGATTTTTATTATCATTAATCAATCATCGAATATGTCCGCATAAGTTTATCACCAGTCAATCTATGTGATAAAATTATGGAAAAATGCTTACACCTGACACAGGCTTGCATTGAAGTACCCACAAACTCACAAGTGAGTGGGAGGGGAGATGCCTGAGAAGCATAATATTTGAGTATAATCATTTCAAGGTAGGAGACTTTAGACTTCAGAGGAAACCAACTCAAATCATCTACGTTATGATTTTCTTTTTTAATAATCTGTGAAGCACCCCACATAAAGTTCCTCTTATAACGTCACACAGGCACAAGTCATTTCACATAATGTTTCACACGTTTTATGACTTCTCCTCGTCATGTTAAACATCCTTAAACAAGTTCTTTGTATAATTTCACACGGGCACACATGCAAACAAAACCTCCATTTTGACAAATAATCCATAGCACAATTGTTGTCTAACACTTTCGGCACACTTGAAAAATGCACTACTCTTTGTGAACAGAGGACAAAAATATAAGAAAACTGAAATTAACACATCTGTGATTTGACTGTGAATTATTCTATCATATGAAACCAGCAAGATTCTGCCAACTCAAAATGAATTAGTACAGCATCATTACAGACTCTCCCAAGACTTGCTATAATGTTGACGGTCCGCATCACTGCCCCTCTGACATTTTTGCCTGATTTGAACCTGGTTCATTCACATTTTTTTAGACATTTTTGGGACATCACCGCACATGAACAGTATTTACAAATAATGATTTGTCAGAAGAGGCTGCTACTTTAGAAATTGTAGTGTCTAGATGGAATCAGCCAGAGGGATATACCAGGCGATAGTGGGCAGTGGATGAAGATTACTGGGTGCACAGACCCACCATATTCTACGCGAGGGGAATCACTAATTTTTGGGCTTCAAAGTACATTTCGGAGACACCACAAAAGTACCACCACACTTCATCTACCCATCACTGGTAGCTAACAGGTGCAGTTCCCTCTACAACAGCAATCAATTAAATGAAACGCAGTATTTGGGTCTCCACTGCCTCCTCACATAATTTTGCAGTTTAACATAAGGATCATCGTCAATACATAACATTAACCTAAACATGCATTTTAGAGTGGAGACAACTTTCGATCTTCGGCAGAGGCAAAACCTACAATGTAGCCTCTTTGTAACAAAATAGCGCCATTTCACTTATTTGCACCCAAATAAACAGAGACAAACTCTTAAATATGGCTTCTAGGTCTATTCAATGTTCGATGAGGAAGGAGGAATTGGAGACAAAATTGACGCTTGATGACTTTCTATCAGATAATGTGAGTAAGTTGGGTTCTTGCAAGTGCAAGTTAAAGCCAGACTGATCAATGCTGAGCCAGATTGCGTGATGAATGCTTGGAAGAGTGCAGTACTACAACAGGTGGAAAAACCTCTCCACAACTTGTCATCCATCTGCTTGTTTCACTCTCACACAGACACACAAACTATGTGTATTCCTCATGGTTGGTTTACAAGTGGGGAATGTAGTAGCAGCAGGTAAATTTATGACATTTTGTCCCTGATTTTTTGATGTAGAGTTTTGATCACAACAGCTGCTCAAATTTCTCTCCCGGCTCTAACCACACTTGACAACCTAAATTAGAGCTCAGGCAGGATCTGGGAGGTACCGCCTCTCGATTGAGTGGACACACCTGTGTGAAATTAAGGGGGAGATGGAAACTATGCAGAGCTGTAGAAGACATCGGTTATAAACCATAGTAAAACCACAAGACTTTACTGCAGTCATGACACGAGGTATAACACATGTGCTAATGATTCAGGGGGGTAACCCATTATTAAGAGTGTATATACATCTGTTACCATTTCAAAACTTAATACACGTTAGAAATACAGATTAATGTAGAGAGACGTTTAAATGCACCCCAGGAAGTTTCGGAGAAGTTGGTAACGTTACAGTAAGGCAGCGTCCTCCCCCAGCGAGCAGGCTAGCCTTAGCAAAAGCTAACGTGCTAATGATGACAAACGGCTAATTTCGCGAGGATCCCCATCAACCAAGTTGCTGTTCGCATCACCGTCACGACTGGTGGGCTGAGGCACTGGCTATCATGCTTGTTTTTTTCGATTAATTGCTTTAGCAGGGCGGCAACATTTATCCGATCAAGTCGAGAGTCTTCATGATATCCAGACAAACCGAGCTAGCGCCGGGTTTGTTTCCCTCTGTCAGGCGGGCTTACGAGCAAGCAACCCGCTGTCACCCAACTGCTAAGGTTGCATTTGGCGACGCTACCTCGTTCTAATATTTGGATTGTAATACAACACAAACATCATTCTGCTCTACAGTTAAAGTGTTTTCCTCCCATGTGGCCGCAGCTTAAAACAGCAGAGCACAGGCCCAAAGAGTCAGCGGGCTGTTGTAACAAGGCTACCCCGGACAGGAACACCAACCTGGGCTCCCAGTCATTCCAGTGTGGCTGCAGTTTGTGGGCGCCGCTGAGCCGAGACCCCGAGGCTTTACGGCTCATTACCTTTCAGAGAGCTGCATGACCCGCCGGCAGCGGTAACCGCGTCTGAACTCCGGCTTTTCCTTTCACTATTTTACCTTTTCAACTCTCACAGACCTGTTAGCAGCTGCTCGCTACAGCTAGCTTACGGCACTGTTTGGTATGTCGGCCTTCTTCGGACTTAAGGAAGCAGGAGATTCTCCTTTGTTTTATAATCGCGCCCCCTGCCGGCCATGAGTGTTATCTTCAAAAGTTGACCGCAACAGGTTTTCTCTTAAACTCAGAGGTAACCATTAATAGGTGCATCTCTATAAAAAATCATTTTAAATTGTAGTGAAAAACCCAAAGTTCAAGAAGATACGAAGTGAATTTAATATGTATTCTGGGGAAATATATATAAAATAATGTACAAGATACTCAACGCATCTACGACAAAAATAATTGCATATAACGTAAAGGTTGCTATTATTGATTTCTGATTTTTTTAAAACCATAACTTCTATGCAAATCTGGAAATTTTAATGCCATTTCTATGTGATATACTAAAATATTAAAAGGTTGCTCATGTGAAAAGACTCTTGAAAGTTACTTGCCACTACGAGTATATCACCCATTACTCCTAGTAAAGGTGTTGATTTTGTAATCTGCACAACATATGTTGAGGTTTTAGGTGATATAACGTTTTAAGCAATCCATCCCACTTATTCTGTCTGACTGGATCACAGTCTTGGGTTGGGTTCAGAGAAAATACAAAACAACCAAGTGAAGCAAGGAAAGGGAGAGTGGATGGAGGATGTCAGCATCTGAGGACAGATTATGGAGGGCCTTGTAGGGAGCATGTTTTTATTTTGTACTACTTTGTTACTGACAGTGTGTATTCTGACTGCTTGTTTTTTTTATGTATGCTACAATAGGCATTTAGCGGCCAAATTAATTCTCCTTACTAGTCTTTCCAACATGTAGACAACTGTTATTTAGAGTATATACAGTATGTACCAACTTCATGATCCTCAAAAGTCCCCGCCCCATGCTCCACAGACAGAAACAGACAGTGACATAGGTGTGTTGAAACATAGGTTATTGAGCACATAGACCAAGTATTAAATAAGGAAACTAAATAAGTTGGGTAACACTGATTGCTACATATTTTCATTGCAGAATCTCTGTCACTTTTACAAATCAATTACATTATAAAGTGTGGGAAACAACAGAAAATCTTAAGGTATACCTTGGAAACATTTGCTGTCCAGTAGGTTGACGTCACTACAACGGGTGAAGCTGCTTGGAGAAACAGTGCACACCGCAAAAGCACGGAATCGAACCGAGTGGAGAGACACACACCAGTCAGAGCCACTTAACCAAACAGCGCACTACTGACCCCTATTGGTCATTTTGAATACAGGCGAAAATAACCACTCCATGGCCTCTTTCATCTACGAAGGTACGATATAAAACAAAATGACCACAATATATTTCTCACAAAATCCGATTTGTTTGTTTCACAACCATATTTTTTAACCATCCAGTTAATCCAGTCAGTTGTAAAAAATTTAAAAAAAATTTTTTTAAGTGAATGACCCGTATGGGTTTTTTAATGGCCAGTGCAATAACAATATTACAGTGAGTCCGATTCAGTTAAGTATTTGGCCTCAGATTTATTTTTTTTTTAAAAATCTAAATAACAGATCACAGTGGCATACCTTCAGGTCTTTGCACATGTTTTTGCTGACAAGTAACCTGCTCGTAGGCTACACATTAACTTACACACCAGAAATGCTGTAAACATGAGGAGACATATCATGGAATGCCAAACCCTGGGTTTATACTCTGTTCGATTTGTATGTCGATTCTATTAATCATTAAGCCTGGCAATTCAAAGAAAGAAGTCTTCGCCTCACTGAAATAATAATACAGGTAAATGAATTATATAGAAATAAATGTAGTAAAATAAAAACAAAATGAGTAGAATGTGTGTACGCAGTAGTGAAATGATAACACTGGTGTGCAGAGACTTCAGGTGAGAGTGAACCCAGACCTAACCGAGCTAATCGCTTTCATATGCTACAATACGGACCTTGTAAATAGAAAAAGGGTTTCACAAAGCATTGTAAATGCTGAAAACACATACATTTGAATAATTGTAATGCTGTTGCTATGATCTTACTAGTTACTTTGAGGGTGGTTGCTAAGAAGAAAACTTGGACATAAATATCAAATATCAGTAATGATTAAGGGAAATAAAGTGACTCCAATCAACATAGACATCTCTGTTCTCTGTTGCGACTGTCAACCGAATGTCGAGGCTACATAAAATTTTAGTTTAAGACAATCAAACCCAGTCTCCACCCCCTTTACTTACTCTGTGTGACCACTGGGGGCAGCATCATCCCTGTTGAGAATCATTATGGGTAGTTGGAAAGAAAATAGACCAAAACTTTGAAGAAAGAATGAAAATGTTCTTGAAAGAAGGGATGATAATTACAAAATTATAAAGGCACAAACAACGTAGACAAGGCGTAATAAGAAAGATTTTGTTGCAAAGGAAAAGAACTCACCAAACTTAGTGTCCATGAAGATGAGCTACTAGGAAAGGTGCCCAATCTGTACAGCTTTATGCTGACACGTGGCGTCCCTTCTGACAGTCCAAAATATTAGTGTGTCTGTGGTTAAAACCCTGCCTTGTGAAAAGAAAGTAACAAAAATCTAACTGTACACATGAGTATCCACACATCAGAGAAACTACTTAATTGCTCTTATTGTGGTAAAAAATACTTCAAGTGGACAGATGAAGTTATACTGTATGCAAGAACCCACACAGTTGAGAACCTGTTCTCTCGCTTAATTTGTAGTAAAAAGTTCAAGAGAAATGGGCATCTGAAGGTACACATTAGAATCCACACATCAGAAACAGTTTCACTGTTCAGAGTGTAGCAAAAATTAATAATTCTACAACAAGAACTGCTTGATTTTTTTGTTTCAGTGGCAAAATTGTTTGTTTGTTTGTCAGTAATTAATTTCAGCGAGTAATTTTCTTTAAAGCTACAACGTGAGCAACAGGAGGTCAGCCTCATCGTCCCACCACATCTCAGCTGGATGCTATGATCTCACCCTGTTTTTACTAAACCAAATCTCATTTGTTGTTTCTCCTCATGTTATCTTCCTACGTTGTTACATATGTAATAATTTATTTCTCCCACATGCGATTCCTACCTGGCCGTTCGGGGAAAGGGAATCTCTCTTTGAATTGCCTCTCCTAGGGTTTCTTCCTTTTTTACCTCATGTTAAGGTTTTTTTGGGAGTTTTTCCTCGTCTATGCAGAGAGCTATGGGCTGGATCGGGAACTATCGCTGTCGTTATGTGGTCCTGTAAAGCCCCTTGAGACATTGTATGTGATATAGGGCTATACAAATAAAGTTGACTTGACTTATAAACCTACATTGATTCATGCTGACTCCAGTGTAACTGATTTATTCATGTGATATTTGATGTGATATATATTCAGAATTTTTGACATACGTATAAATATACTAAATGACAGAACGTTCCTTGATTTCCACAGTTATGATTTACTGTACAAATTTCCAGAGTTATGTGATGTGTTACACATATATATATATGCATGTATTCCACAGAGTCCCACTGAATGAGCTTAATGGCAACACTAAAATGAGAAATGAAGTCTGGCTCAAACTCAGACACCGACAAAATGGGTTCATCCAACAATATGACACTTTCTAAAGGTCTGGAAACTGACCTGGGTCACAAATTCAATTCACAAACTGATAGGTACATGGTAATCCAGAACATCTAAATTTCACAAAATTTTTAATTTTTACATTAAGGTGAGGACCAAGTATGGAAAAAAAAGATTTTCAAATTATGATGAAGAAAAACTCAGGTATAAAGATAAAGTGCAAAGATGTGTTTACTTTTTAGCGCATGCTTGAACAGTAACCTTAAATGCAACATCACCTGGTCATGTGACTTTAGTATAGAGACTCACCTCTATTTGTTTACGTTGTCCTGCTGCTGGCCTACAGGGGGTGCTATTGTTCACTGCACTGTTCACCCAGACATGTGACTTAGTAAACAGTTCTCTTCAGTTTCCTCCTCCCATCCCCCAACTATGTACTGTATTCATTATTTGCATTTTATTTCATTTTCTGCAGGTTTAAATAGCTCAATGAAAAAATGCATTTCACATTTAAGACCTTCACTCTCGGCTGAAGATCTTTTATCTGCAGTTTTGTTCTATTTTATCCATTGATACCAGATCAAAGAAAGGAAGTAAGTAAGGAAGCACAATATAAACAGTATTGTTTCATGAACCATTTCATGATCACAAGCTAAATCCTCTGCTCACATTCTGACATGCAAGTCTCTGTTTTCCTTTGAATCAAGCAGAAAATGGTGACAACATGTTGTTGTTGTTGAATTCATTCAGAGCATCCATCCCTCCACCACTCTTTCCATCTCTCTGTGTGTGCCTCTCCCTCCGCTGGATAAAAATACCTCTCTTCAGGCCTGTGCACAGAGGCCTTTGATAGAGCCGGCCTCTCCAGGCTGCTGTGCGTCAGCGCTGACGTCAATGTATTCAAACACACGGGGCAGTGTGTGGAGGAGGAGCCTGCAGTTTGATGGCGGGGGTGGCAGAGGGTGGATTGCCAGGACAAAAAACAGAATGAATGGAGCGTGCTGAGCGGGGCAGTACGGTGGCATGAGCATGCACTCGGAGCTCATACCTCTGCCAAGGCTGCACGAACTCCATCCTTCATTCTGACATTTTGACCTCTGGGAGGATCTACAGTGGCCAGCAGCAGCTAAGATGATGCTAAAGTGATAGATCAGCAAATTTATTTTAAGAAAACATAAGGCCCAAACTATGACACTGATGTTGTTTTTTGTATGTTGGAGCATTTTTGAGATATTTGGTGTTCACTTTCAATGGACCCTTATGGATCCACAGAACACGATCCATAGAAAACCTCTAAAAGCTGCCCTGCAAGAAGTGATTAGTTTAGTTAGATACAGATGAACTCATCATTGCCTGTTCAAAGTATTCTCCTGTGACATTTTACCCTGAAATGTATTTTTTTACAAGTTGTATATTTTGGAACTTACTGTTATCATAGCATAGCACAGTTCTACTATATTTGGACAGTAAGGTTTATTATTTGTGAAAATATAAATAGCCCATTTAAGTACACATCCTCCCAAAATACACAGAAGAACAGAGGCTATTTTTTTAAATTGTGATTTATAATTACCTACATGTTTAGAGTGATAAAAAACAGTTTTGTCACCGCTGACATGCTGTTTACTGATGTGTGAAAGAAGGATGTGTGTAAGCAACCTCACCGTGGCTATACATTACACAGTGTTTACTACATACACACAACTGGGAGGAACAAAATCAGTGTCTGCTAAAATGACACTGATAACTGGGATTACAAAGCCCCACAAATCAATAACAACCAAAATGTTATATGAGTGTGTAATGGAGTGAAATAAAAAGTAAAAAGGTTGTATTTCTGTCTCTTTTCCTCTCAGTGGCTTTCTTTTAGTTCTGCTGTGTATCTTCACAGAATGAAAAAAAATCTCCCAAATTATCGTGGGAAGCATCATTATACACAGAGGGACACAGGTTTCGAATTGCATTTGAAAAGTTATTTGTTCAAAATTACTCTAAATTTAGAAACCATCGAATGCACAAGTCGAATACATCAATAGCTGTGTGTCATAGCACACACAGACACACACACACACCCACAAGTTCTTTCCTCTGCAACCACACAGTTACTAAGAGACTGATTGTAAAGAGGCAGTGTTTCCATGGTAACGCTAGTGGCTGAGTCATCCGCACTGCAGTGCATGCTCTTGTACAAGTGAGCATACTGTAGATGTGTGTTTTTATGCATGTGTTGGCGTGTGTGTGTATTCATTCATCTGAGCACTGCACACACCATTAGCATTATTAAAATCAAAACGATGACGTCTTTTGAGATTAAATATAATTCTAATATCTGCTTGTTGAAAAACGTAAAATGTGATAAATGCTGCTTCACGGCCTCGTTCAAAATATTCACCAATACATTGAATAGCAACGTGAAAAGTAAATAATCTATCGGATGTCTGCAGCCAGAATGGAAACGATGACACTCCCATTGATAAAAGTATATCGAAGGCCACACCAAAGACAATAAAACACTGGACCTACTGCAGGCAGTTTAATAGTAATACTAATACTGATAATACTACATACTACTACTACTAATAACAATCATAACATAACATAATTGTTGTTATTATTGTGATTATTAATTATAACAACAACAACAATTATAATAATAATATAATTATTATTATTACAGTGTATTACAGTATTACAGTGGTTAATATAATTAAATTGATAGTAAAACATGGTTAACTAAGTGAATATCTCAATTTAAGTAAGTTTGAATACAGTTAAGTATAGTTAAACAGTTAAATATGGTTTTGTTGAATATTTTTTGATCAGGTCATATTTCTGCATTTGTATTCTATTGTATTTTCATTCTTTTCTTTTTATGTCTTTGCTTGTGCTTTTGAGCATTTTATTAATCCCGCAATTTACACAGCATGTGATTAATAAAGTTGATCTTATCTCATCTCTCATCTCAAAAGAGAAACATTGATTTTAATTGATAATAATGTAAATTACGATTAAATTCAAAAGAGAAACTCAAAATGCTAGAGCATGCGGCAAGAATCCACCAAAACTTTTTCCTTTTGTATCATAAATGATAAAGCTTTAGTTTCCAGTGTGTGGGTTTTTTCCCACACTCCACACACACACACATACACAAACAGATAGCTGAGTTAGAGAGTCATCAGTGAGCACAGGGGTAGGAGTGGACGTCCATGGATCGATGTCCATAGTTTAGACCTGAATGTCAGACGCCCAGCACGGTTCTAAAACCTTGATAGGTGGAGCAACGTTTGGTTCCTTACATTGGTGATAAATTTTAAAGCATAACAGTTATGACTCATCGCCCTGCTTGGGCAAGGCAAGGAAAGCTTATTTCTACAGCACATTTCAGGCATGAGTAAATTTAAAGTGTTTTATGTAAAGACACAAAATTCTATTTTGTCTATCTATTGTTTCTAAAACAAATTAAGGAGTTTTAATTGAAAATAAAAATAAGCTGAATAGATAGAAACAAGAGAATGAAAGTTATAATTTGATTGACTAAAAATCAGTGGCCAAAAAAAAAGGTGTGCCACAATAATTGAAGCTGAAAACATGAACATGCAAATAGTCCACAGTAGCTGTGAGAGCTAAAATAGAAATAACTATCTACTTATCTTATCTTATCTTGGTGTGTTGTAACAGCTAGATCCCTTCCTGCTCTAAAGCAGAGTATTTAATTTGATGCGTCTGTTTTACTTCTAGACTGGGGGAAGCCGTATAAAGAGTGGCTCTTATTTAAATACGTAGCAGCTCATTAAGATGTTCATTTTCATTAGCATTTAACTGAGACACTCCTTACAAAGCGTGACATTAAGAAGACACTGGTGCGCTAATCAGCATCTTAGTAACTAATAAGTGTAGTTAAGATGAAGTATATATATATATATATATATACCATTCTGGTATTTTGTGTGTTTACATATTCATAGTTGTGTGTCTCAGACTGACCGACTAAATGGATGAGACAGATGAATAGTAATGATAATAATTCCAGACAGACACACTAAGAATAAAGAATGTAATGGCTGAGGCATGTGGTTGTTTTCTTGTCTTGAGAGGTTAACGTGTTTGAATAGCTGTTTTCTGTATTTTATATATCTTCCAACCCCACTGCAACCCTACATCTTGTCTTGGATGTTGCAAAGTTGCATTTCAAATTTCATTTCAAAGAACTAAACTCATCCTAAACATCAACCTGCTGTAGCTGATCTCACTTGTGATAGTACCAATGATGTGATTGTGTGGACAGGTTTTTGTCCCCACAACATAATGAATCTCGAACACATACACACACACAAATTATGTGACCAGTATTTTTGAGTTGCAGTTTGAGGTTAAGCCCCTCCCCCTCTATCCTCTTCCTCCCTGCATTATTAATGGGAGTCAGTATACGAATGTGTACTTGTGTGTGTGTGTCTTTATATCTATGTGTTGTCTCTGCTTTTCATTCTCTATTTTTATGCCTCTAATTGGTCCCTGCGATTTTGTGCATGAATTCCACCCCTGCTGTGTGTGTTGCACATTATGGTATACGGAGAGCCTGTGTGTTTTTGCTTGTGTGCGTGCTATCAATGGATGCTCCCTGTGAGTGTATGTGGGTGTATGTCTTTGTGTAGAGGGGGGTGGGAGGCTGAGCAGGCGGGTAGGCCTCTATAAATAGAATGCTCTGGCGCTACTTGCCTCTCTATACACCGAGAGAGAGAGAGAGAGAGAGAGAGAGAGAGAGAGAGAGAGGTGGTTGTGCTTGATCATCCAGCATAT
>OMNV01009183.1:0-21160 GCA_900303265.1 Brotula barbata | reverse complement strand
GGGAAGAGGGGGGGGGGGGAGAGAGAGAGAGAGAGAGAGAGAGAGAGAGAGAGAGAGAGAGAGAGCCATGATGTCACACCTTGCTGCCATGATGCCCGTTATAAGGGCAAACCACAGAGGAAGCTTTGTTATGTTTGGGCTGATGGGAACTGACAATGTATCATGTGACACAGTGTGTCTTGTGCTTATCAGTCAACAAATAGACCAGTTCCATGTGATTGATTTCATTCATTTGCTGGGATTTATAAATTCAGATTAAAACACATTTCGCTGTTATAGCCACGGGATGGTGTCAGGGGTGTTTTCATGCAGACACTTAACTCATAACACTGATCAAATATTCTGACACAGCTGGACTGTGTGGTGTCATGCAGATAACCACAGCAGCAATCAGTGGGCCGTAATTGTTCTCTGACATTATTATGGAAGTCTAACAGCATTAAAACGGAATACATTGTTTGCAAATGTTCCAGACTTGTCATCCCTACAGATATGTACAACAGGTAGATTTCTCTGAGATACATTTATGATTGCAAGGCCTTACACCAACGCCCACAACAACCTATTTTAAGATTGTGGCTCTGAGCTTAACTGTGAGCACAATAATAGATTAAACAAATTAAAGTGCAAAAGATGGCTCACAGTGTGGAGCTTGAGATCCTACAGTAATTTGAAACTATTTTAACAAATTTCAGGAAAATTATGACCAGTTGTTTTTTGGAGTATGAGTCGCCATTTTTAAATATCTATATATTTTTTAAGTGTCATTTTTTCCAGAATGAAATAAGGTGCAACAAATGTACAAATGTAATAAATTTAAATCTAAGACCCACACATTATTGACAAATTTCTAATTTATATTTACAAATGTTGCCCCATATTTGAGCATTTTGGAGACATTTTACATTCACCCGTCAGGTTGTTATCTTGTTTTCCGAATAGAACTGTCTTATGCCAGATCATTAAATCATAAACCATCATAGTTCAGACCGCCAATTATCAATGTCCACACATCTGGACATAGCTTAGTGCTAATAACAATAGCAATAAATGTCTTTTATGGTGTTATGGTGAGAATAACCCAAGATGTCTCCAAACATTTTTAACTGGACGATGGGCTGTCATACTTCAATTATCTACTTATTAATCTAATTTTATGGTTTGAATCTCATAGATGATGTAAGTGTATACATTTGTGTTTGTTCAATTTGTGCAAAACAAATCTGCATATCTTGCACGTTATTTACAATTAATAGTCCTGACATTGTATATAATTCTATTTTTCAGCTCATTTCGACTTTTTTTAAAATTTTGTTTAAACCTGTTACTGAATCTGTGCGAGCAACAATTTCATAAACGACAAAATTGACAAATGACAGTGTGCGCGCGCATACGTCGGGGTTCTCATTAGCAGACACGTGCGCGTAATGTGCGTGATAGTAAACTGCCCGTCCTGCATACACCGAGGGCGCGTGCTTGTGCGCGTGCTCATGCGTGTGTGAAGCGGCTGCTGTGGTTACATAACTGTCCAGAGCGGCTTTGTGCTGTTTCCAGTTGCCCTGTGCTATCTCTTTAAATGACACAGTGTGTGCGTGTGCGTGCGCGTGTGTGTGAGTGTGTGTGTGTGTGTGTGTGTGTGTGTGGAGGAGACAGAGGGCGGCTCTGTTGTGGAGGAGGACTCGCGGATTGAAAACAGCACAGATTAGCCTCCCTTTGCTCAAATTTGTTGCTTTTTCCACATCGGGCTGCTGAGCGTTTGTCGTTATTTTCCGTCTTTGCTCGTTTCGGCCTCGGATGGTGTTTTTGTTATCGATGGGCTCGGTAGGCGCATCTCTCGCCTCCCGGTAGGAAATAATTATTTATTTGGGCCTGTGCGCGCCGCAGCGCTGGAGAAACGTGAGGCAGCGGACGCAGCGCGCCGATGATCATGGATTAAAGCCCGAGTCCAGCTGGATGTGAGAGGTAAGGGATGCTGCTGGGAGGCGGCCGTGCCCCGCCGTGTGTCGGTGTGTCCCGGTGTGTGTGTGCCGTGATGGAGGACCGCAGGGCAGCAGCATCAGCACTGCGGTGGGACCTGGTCTGGTGTGGCTGGTTGGGGGGTCCCGGGTCTTTGTGTGCCCGCTCGGGGCCTTTGGGAGACGGAGTTGATCAGCCGCATCGAGCTGCGTATTATTAACAAACACCATGACGTCAGCGTCTGTCCGTGACGCAATCATTTCGTTTTCGTTTGTGCAGCAGATTTCTTTCTTTTGGCCCTTCCACCCAGCATGCCTTCTGTCAGCCCTGCTCCCAGTGCATTCTGGGCCACAGAGCATCTGTGTTTCTAAATCGGTGTATTCTTCACTTCAAGCGACTCAACTTTCCGTGAATTCTTCCTCTTGTTCTTACAGATTAAGTTATAAAAACTGTAACGTGTGGTTCTCAAACTGTGCCAGATGACTGGAAATATCCGCAGAGAATTAAAATAATTCAAATCCATTTGATAAATATTTTGTAGATGTAGATTTTGGATGAAAACAGTCCAACTCAGCCCAGTGTGCACGCTGCATTCCAACATATGCATCTGTATGTTGTCACCCGAGAAGATGTCAGCAGCTCTCACACGGCTGTTGAGACTGAAGAAGAGGTTCTACATACGACGTGTAAATGAAGAATTTGTTTTCTGCACCGGTGCTTCTCGCCTCTCCTGTGGGACACCATCCCCCGAACTAGTTCAAACCTGTTTAGAAACAGAGATCAATGATGGAATCTATGATTTTATGCAAGGCCGAACACCTGTGCACATCACATATTTTCGCGGTCAGGGTTGTGTTATTGCAGAAATGTTATACATACTTCAAACACTTTAATTCTCACCTTTTTATCAATATGAAAGCAATAAATTTTAGCATCAGCGGTCAACAGTAAGATAGCTCCCAGCACAAGTCACAACCGTTAGAAGGCGACTTACAATAGGTACAAAAATGAATTCTTTGACAAACGTGGTCTCATTGTAAGGGTTGAATCATAGTGACATATAAAGGACCATGTTCGTGTTATTCACCAATCAACAGCTGCACTCAACAACAGTCTCAGTTTTCTTAATAAGAGTTTCACTGGATTTCAAGTGATTGACAAATGTTTTGACCAGGAATGTTTAATATTGGAACTTAATAAGCCAATCTGCATCTTTCTGACAGGAAATGACATCTTTGCTTCCTTTATGCTTCATCAGCCATATATGGTAGTAGGGAGCTTCCTGTCTGGAAGGGCCTTTGGAAAGGAGGAGAGAGAGAACTCGCTTTTTGTAAGCTAGTTTTGGTGATATTTGCCCTTCACTTAGCTGCTGCACAGAATTTCCATAGTCTGTAGAATTGAATACTCAAAACAGGATCCATAAATGTATAAAATCTGATAAAAACTACAGCGAGTGATGTTCAAGGTTTAGTTAGATACAAATATGTTCATTGTTGAGAGTGCTGTACGATAGTATTTTACTGTGATACAGTTATATTTTCACGAGTGCCTTCTCTTATTCGTTCACTGCTAGAATCAGTTGAAAACCCTGACCAACCCTATACAGAGAAAATACAGAGTACTCTAAGAAAACTGACTTTATGACCACAATTACACCATAACACGTTTCTAAATGTGAATACGCAAATTGAGCTTGACTTTAAATTTTCTGTGCAGGACTTCTATCTTTGAGCTGTGGTGGCAGCTTTGGGTTCTGTCGGCAAATGTCCTCGGTTATCCAGGTCACCGAGGGCCACCGGACTTGGTAGAAGATACTTGAAGATGTTTTGCCTCTCATCTAAAGGGCTTCTTCAGTTCTGAAGATAACTTTGAGTCACTTCTGAAGAAGCCCCTTGGATGAGAGGCGAAACATCTTCAATTTCTCCTGCCAAGTCCAGTTGCCCTCGATTCAACCTTTCTTGGATAGATTTGGGTGCTAAATTTCCAAATATCTCAGGGTGCTCCTGTGTCTCACCATGCCGCATGTATGCAGCGGCGTAGGTTTGATCTCGACCCATGCCCTTTGCTGTGGGTCATCTCCCTCCCTCCCTCTAAACCCCGTCCATCCTGTCTGTCTCTACTGTACCTATCACAACAAAGCAGAAATGCCACAAAAATAATCCTAAAAAATCAAATCAAATCCAGATATCATCAAAAATGCTCCAACTTCCAAAAAACATGGTCGGTGAGTAGGCCTGCATCAATAAAGCATTTTTTCAACATGCAGGTTCCATAAAAGGGTGCTAATTGTGCCTCTTGTGTACATGCTGTTACAGCCGTTTCACACTGGCAGCGTAGCATCGTTGCTGCATGACTGCAACTGCTATGGTGTCTGAGAGAAGCTGCTGACTTAGCACACAGTCCACAGAACGGCGAGTAACAGTAGTTAATATTGTCATCCAGAATTGCACATTGATAAAAGGCCTAAAACCATGTAGACAGGGCGAACAGATACAGAGATGATAAGAACCACCATTTATCCAAATTTGCCAGCATTATTATTTGTTATCTATAGACTAATATGGAGGATTAAACGTTAAACCTGACCCGATAAACAAAAAATGCCTGAAAGAAGGTGGGTAAACTAGCGTTGAATTAATGGAGACTATTGTTGTACTTCTATATTGTTATACATTTACGTCTCACAGCAGCAGCCCAGGCCAGGAGAGGTTTTCTTGGTAGCATTACATTGCTTGTTGCTGTTCACTTATAATAAGTTTTCTGCTGTATTCACTCTTAACAAATATGGAAAATGAGCTGTGTTGGTCACATGCACAAGAAATTGAAGATGATGAATAAAAATACAGGCGAAATTAAATCGTCTGGCAGTACACGTTGTCCTGAAAGTGCACAGTGAAGCTATTGTAATCAGTACATTTTATGGATTTGCTACAAAGCATTTTTTGGTATTTTGTATCAAAAACTGTTCCGCTTTTTCTTTGTAGTATTGAATTTTTTCCAGCTGCAATTAGTATTTTTTTGTTCCAGTAAAGATCAGCTGCATTTGGCCAACAGGGATTGTCGTCAATCTCTTGCCGTTTCCAACATGTCAGAGTTGCTGCCCAGGAGGCAGAAAGACACAGAAAAGTGAGGATTTTCCTACTATTTTCTTTCTAGGTTCTGTATGAAATATATCATGTTTAATGCATACAGTGATAGAGAGGTGTTTGATAATGGAGGCCATGGGAGTGAGTGAGTCAGTAAGTGAATGTCTTCTTTCAGCTTTAGTGTCCTCTGGACCCTGTCCCACCCACCATGTGTTGTGTTTTTTCTCTAGATACCTGTAGCTCCTTTGTAGATCCTTTGGATGTCAACTAAGATAATAGTCTGAATAGGATGACTCAAATGCCAACAACAAACAATTTTTCAATTATTCATCAGTATGGGCTGTAATATGCCCTAGTAATAACGCTTCATTAGACAGAATGAAGACATTAGTGACTAACACTGAGGGCCATATTTACTGACCTTAAATGCTAAATGTAGCTTGCATTGCCTCTGATCTTCAGTTGGGCTAAATGAGCACAGTCATAGTCAGATTAATATGGATTTAATGCAGCGACAGTTGACAGTTGTGGGAGCTCTACAGTGATGATTTTGTTCCACAAGTTGTAGATTGGAAAACTCTGCACAGCAGCTTTTGAAGGGTAGTCCATGACCACCCCACCCCACAGATGCTTGATGTTCATATTTTTACACACTGTAGCTTAAAACACATCACTATTTACCATACTGAATAGAATAAGACTATCATTTAGAGCCAAAGTTACCAAGAAATATTATTATACCGACTCAAATAATTCATCCCCATATTTACTAAAGAGTCCTACTGAGGTTTTATGTCATCAACAAAAACTTCCTGCTTGGATCAATGCGTTATGTATTTTGGGTGAGGAGACCGTGTGTGTTTTTGTAGCGTCTGGGAGAAGCAGTAAATTTTTGGATGGGTAATAAAGACAGTTTGATCCCACACAGAGAGAGAGAAAGAGAGCGACAGCCAGAGAGAGATCACTTAACAAAGATGAAAGTAAAGACATGACAGCAGTAATTGCATTTAATTAAAACTACACAGTTCCTTACTGTCATCTCTCTCCCCACCCATATGACTTTGTTAAATGAAAGTGGCAATTCTAAGCAGTTCACAGCAGCGATCTTGTCATATTCTGCATTAAACTATTCCCCTAATGGCCTTAAATCTACAGACAATGATCTAATGATCTGTCATAATGACAAGAAATCTTAAATTACTGACTTTTTTTGTAAAAGTTGCTCCCTGTGGTCTTCTATACTCATGTACTCAGGTCTTTATTGTATTGTATTTGTCACCTAGCATGTTATATTGTTTTATTTCTTTGTTTGATAATTATTATTATTATTATATTCTATTATTTTGGCTTCATACAAGACACAGTGCTATCCTGTGGTAATTTAGTAAGCATTTCATATTTAGGGTAATTTTCCCTCAAACCAAAGAATCTCTGGACAAGGGGGAAATCCACTGCTACACTGGAACAAAATCTTTCTGGTGGCTACATCTCTCCTCTTATGTTGTCTTTCTTCACACCTGCTCTTCAGTCCCTGTTGCCATTACATACAGATGACCTGTGGGGACTTCTACTGAATTCTCGGTTAAAAATGATAAAAGTATGAAAGACTCTTAATAACTACTTCAAATTGTGAGTGATAGGAGATATGAGTGACAAGAATGTTATCAGATCAGATTGTGAGCAGGTGATATTGTACGTTAATGCATTCTGGAGTCCAAGTTAAAGAAAAAGGCTTCATATTTGGTCTTGATGTTAATTATTCAGTGACACCTTGGTCATGTTTTACACAAAATATAATGATTACTATAAACAGAAAAAATGATGATAGAGGGGACTTCCCAGTCTATTACTATAAGCAGAAACAGCCATAGAGTACAGCAGAACCACAGAGATGCATGATGGGAGACACATTAGAGGACAGCAAATCATGTTAGGAGTATTTCTGCCAATCTGTCTGTCTGCTACAGCACTGAGAAGCAGAACATGACCTGCCTGTCATGCAACAAACCATCACCATCATTGATGACAGACTCTGTCATCCCCACAGGGCTTATCCATGACAGATGATGACATTAGGAGGGATTATAACAGATTAATTGCATACGGTATTTTCAAATGTGTTTGGACCAACAGCAGCACTGAGGCATGTCTGCTGTGTGAGTGAGAAGGGAATTTTTCACTCTCAAATTACAAAAAGAGACTTTGTGGTGGTGCAAATCTATCACAAATAAATGCGGGAACATTTCCATAATAAGAGTTGAAATATTTTCGGATGAACATTATAATGCTACAAACATTAAGTTGTAATGCTATCATAGAAAAGTGTGAAAGTATAATAAGAATAAAGTAAAATATGTAGAGAAAACGCTAAAACAAATGCAGTGAGAAATGCAGGAATGTAATGGAGTTAAAAGATGGATCAAAGCCACATTTTTTGAAACATAATGTGAGCCACTGTGTCCTCATCCTGATGATAATCCGATGAGTATATTTGACATTTTTCTCACATGCTAAAATTGGCTTCTTGCTGCTGTGATACTACTCTAGTACTAGAATGACTTATTTCCCGATGTCCTTTTCTCTCAAAATAGATGACTAACCTGAACACAATATTACTTTTTTGCTACTACCTTATTTGAATCATAATCCTTTGTGTGTATATGAGATATCAAATGTTCACATTAACTGCTGAATAGCACACAAGACTGAATTACATTGATCGGTCATACAAAATTCTCAGATTAATTTTCCATAATTGCTCTATAGACAAATAAAGTTTTTGTGTGATGCCAAGCCAAAAAAATATACGACACATTAATGATTTCAGAAAATGAAAAACGGGTCCTTTTTGAAGCATTTTTAAATTGCCAGTCAAATGTAAAATCCCAAATGCAAAACCAGGACTATTATGAAATATCCCATCAAGATATGTATGCTCACGTATGTGTTTGGTACGAGACAGCAAGAATTTGAAGACGCAAACAGAATAAATCTTGTCAACAACAATGGCCTTTCTCAAGCTCCCTGGAGGTTTATTAAGGGAATGACAGCAACAAATTACAGAGAGGGGGAGAGAGAGACAGAGATTTCAATTAATTTATCACGGGTAAAATGGTGGGGTGTTCTGAAGTGTCTGCAGATTTTGTGACAGGAGAGGATGTTTGCGAATTGCTATCAGTCGGCCTACATTTAGTGTTGTTCTCGACGCCCTACATCAGCCCAGGTTCTTTTCGGCCCTGTTATGTCTATGCAAACTTTTACTCAACTTTTTCTGTGTCATTTCAAACAAAAGTGTTAAAAATGGAGACGCATAATACATTGAAGTGAAGTTCCAGCCATATTTCTGCTTTTTTTCAAATTCCAATCAATGGAGGGGAGAATCTGCCTGCTGAGGAGATCGGTCTCAGTCTGATGAAGCTTAGACGCCTGAATCCATTGATTTTGCCTTTAGGCTCGCTAAAAATATAATTTACAATAAGTAAAATAACACCATATTCCGCGATGCTACATTCCGTGAAATGTATTACATTTCACAAACACATTCAGTTGAACTATGAGTTTGTTATCGTCGCATGATTTTGGGCACAGATTGCAGCCTCATCAGAATACATTATGCAAATTAGCAACTGACACTGACAGATATTTGTAATCAGCTAGCTAATGATTAAAGATTAACTAGTGCAGTGTTGATTTGTACAGGGACTTTGGAGCAGTGTGGGCTGAGGTGATGAATTCAGCTCCATAGATGAATCATGGAGTTGAGATTTGGTTAGATAAACACGAAGCACAGCGATAACTGCAGCAGGGGAACCTTCACAGTGCTATGTAGAGTTATTTTGGTTATCTTTACATAACCTAAGATGTGCAAAATGAATGGAATCAAGGTCTGACAGTGCTGTTAGATGACACGTCGTGATAAAGCAGCTGAGAACCAAGGGAGATGACATTTATTTGAATGGATGAGTCCCACGACTTTCACCCGCCCACCCACAAGAGTTTGTTTTTGTTAATAAATTCATGAAAATGTCGGGAAAATCTTTTTTGGAAAGACGAAATCCTCATGTAACAATTTCGTGATGATACAGAATCTGATCATTGAAAACAAAATCTGCTCACGGATCATCTCAACAAATCGGGGATGACTGCAATGAGATCGTACAATTTGTTATTCTTGGGTGCCTAGCGATTTAAGATTCAAGAATTCTTTATTGTCATTATGCATACACATAACGAAATTTCTTTGGGAAAGGAAATTTAGTGAACTTTTGTTAGATTAGAGCTAGCTGGCAGTGACTAGCTTGATTCATCATCACAATGCCAACAAGAGACAAAGCGACTTCAAACACCTATGCTATAACAATGTGTGTATGCACGAAATCGGTCCCCTTCCAAGTGAACCTTGATAGTCTGGACCAAAGAGATTCCTGGACCAATCAAAGGAAGTATTATATGAATTTGCATATTCTTAACAGGACATCGTCCGACTGGAGTTTTTCCCCCATCCATATTCCAACAAGGATGAGATTGGTCAGTACATATCATGTGACACCAATAAGTCACACTAATTTCCGGCTGCATGACCTTAGTCCCACCCCGCAAAATGTTGATTTTGAGGTGGCTCGTTGGTATTCGTCTTCCTTGTGCATCCATACGGGCTGCAGACCTCTGGATTGCCTGTTTTCTTGTCAGAATAGGGCTGGGATGAATTACTAACGTGTCCTTGCATGTTATTCATTACATACAGGGTATGTATATACTGTTTATATACGTATATAATCATTCATTATAGTCGACCTCCACACCTTTCTGTGTGGAGTTTCCATGTTCTCCCCGTGTCTGTGTGGGTTTCCTCCAGGTGCTCCGGTTTCCCCCACCTACATAAACATGTACGTTAGGTTAATCACTCCTGCCGTTGGCCCTGACCAAGGCACAAGGTGGAAGATCTGGAGTTGGTCCCCAGGTGCAAGTGTGTGTGTGTGCATGTGGGCGCTGGCTGCTGGTCTTCATAGTAGGATGGATTAAATGCAGAGAAATTATCAATAAAGTTCATTTCTTTCTATCTTTCTTTCTTTATAAATATGTTTATATATTTAAATAGATATATTAGTTACATATAGTTAAATAGTTATATATAGTTTTGTTGAATAGTTTTCTGTCTACTTTCATGTCTTTATCTGTGTTCTGTATTTTCATTCTGTTTGTGTTTGTGTCTTTGTTTTTTTTTTCTTCTGTTTTTCTTCCTGTGTTTTTGAGCTGCTGTAATATGGAACTTTCCCCGATGTGGGATCATTAAAGTTCATCTCATCTCATCTTATCTCATCTCATCTCATTTCAACTCATCGTAATTAATTTATAATACAATTAAGTCTGCAATTCCCCTCACGAAAAACATTGTTTTGAGTGACTTGAAGACAAATACCCATATTATGACTATTGGCAGATGTTCGCAGTTTGGTAAACAGACACCATGGAATAGCTTTGGAATTCAACTGGCAAGTAAGCGTAGAAGCTCTCAAACTACTTCTAAATATATTTCATATCTAATAGAAAAAAGTTTGTTCTTGAGGTGATCTCATACAGCTGGGATAGCAGTAAAGATAACAGCTGAGCATCTGCTCAGTGACTTAAGAAATGCTTTGACTGATGTTGGTGTTGGTGGATTGCATTGCAAAATACTTTAAAATGTGTAAGTAAGTAAGTAAGTACCAATAAAAATAATCACCAATAATTGCAATTTTAAGGTGTGGGAGTGTACAGAGGGTTTGAATAGATAGATAGATAGATAGATAGATAGATAGATAGATAGATAGATAGATAGATAATAACAAAACAATAACGACAATAACAAAAATAATGATATAAAATAGTATGATATACAGTATATAATATAATATATATATAATATGATGTAATATATATATATATATATATATACAATAATACAGTGCTAGACTGGTCATTCAGTCAGCGTGTTGTTGTTGGGGAGGAGTTGTACAGGCGTGTAGCCTGAGGGACAAAAGACTTCCTGAGTCCATCGGTGGAGCAGGACAAAGACAGCAGCCTGTCAGTCAACAAACTCCTCTGCTTGTCAAAGCTGGTATGCAGAGGGTGGTGGAAATTGTCCAGGATGGACATCACCATGTCCAGGGTCCTTCTCTCTGCTACTGTCACAATGGACTACTGAACCAGCTCTCCTCACCACTCTGTCCAGCTGTGCAGTGTCTCTCTTCTTGCTGCTGCTTCTCCAGCACACTACAGCATAGAACAGGACACTGGACACAACAAACTCATAAAACATCAGCAGCAGATGTTCAAGGACCCAAGCCTCCTCAGGAAATAGAGCTGCCCCTTCCTCTGTAGAGCAGGTATTTGTATGTCCTCCACCCCCTCAATATTGTAGCTGGTGCCTGGTCCTCCTAAAGTTCTAAAAGTAAAAGGGGTTGCTAACTTAAATGGAGCATAAATGAATGAATCAGGAATGTCATAATGACTTCCCATATAGATGCCTAACAACATTGATATGGTGTAATATGACTGTTTGATAATGGGATGTGTTACACACCGATAACCAGAAGAGCCTAATTCAACAGATATGCATGTAAATTTCTCTAAAATCTATCAGTTCATCTATTTATGATCAACACCCACAATAAGCTGTTTTAAGCCTGCAGCTCTCAGCTTTAAACAGTGAGCAGATGTAACTATTAGGATAGAAAATGAAAGGCAAAAGATGCCTCACAGTGTGGAGCTCAGGGTGATATAAAGCACAAATCCTACACATTTATTTTAAGCCATTTAACAGCACACACACACACTACACACAGCTAATTACCAGTCTGCATACGTGGGTATTTGCTGCTCCACGGAACTCCAACATCCAAGCATCTCTATGGACAAACATGAGGATGAGGTGTGTCTTATGTGTTCACAAAGAATATATGCAGAGTGGCCATTACTTCAGTCAAGTCATTCATTCATTCATTCATGGTGTGTATTTAATCAAAACTATTATTAAGGAACAAATAAGCTTTATAGAACTGTATGCAGTCTCTTCTTCTGATCAATCATATTGTTTTGTATGCAGTTTTTACTTAAACTACTACAGTTTAAAGACAGATTGAGGATAAATTATGGGCCATGAAATAAAACTCACCCTTGTGAATTGTATTTTATTTACTTATGCTTTCTATTTGTTGCTACTATCAAAGTATGTATTTTGTAGCTATGTTTTATGATGATTTTATTTCATCCCTAGTTGTAAAGCATCTTTGAGCATATAAACCATATAAACACTGCCACTGCTTTATTATGATGCACAGCAGAGAGAAAGACAGGAAGGAGAGAGTTGATGACAAGCAACCAAGGGCAGAGGCTGGAATCAAACCAGCACCACTGCATTATGTGGGTGGTGTACGATTTTAACCGATAAGCTACTAGGGCACCCGAGATGACGTTTTGAAGATGAAGGAATGAGGCTGGAGGTGTAGGACGCTGTGCAGCCTACAGATTCTTCTACATCCTGTGTGTGTGACCCAACATGTGGGCATCCTGCTGTGTGTTGCCCAATATTTCCTTCTCTGACCAAATGCCAAGTCTGTGAGTGAGGATGATGTTGCGTTACATGATGTTTGTGTGTGTGGTTTATGTAACGGAGCTGCTCCTCCTCTGCTGAGGGAGCACCAACAAGGAACCAACAGCGACAGGACACCAACTGCTGTAAAATCTGGTCACGCTGAAGTCAGCTTTGGAGCACTGGGCAGTATTTTGACATGTCCGAGTACACGTGTGTACGGGTGTTGAACATGTGGAGCTATGTGTCAGTGGTGTGGCACAGCAGAACGCCCTCTTGCATAAGCGAGAGTGTGTGAACTCACACACAACGGGATGCTCAACTCTGATGGGTCCGTTGAGACCACGATTTGCTGAGTCTGTGCTACATTTCTTCACTCTGTTCTACTCTTTTTTTATTATACTTTATTGTATAGGGCGGCATGGCTTAGGTGGTAGGGTGGTCGCCTAGTGATCAAAGGGTTGCCGGTTCGATCCCCGCCCGTCCATGTCGAAGGTCCCTGAGCAAGTGGGCCTTGCATGGTTACCTCGGCTGTCGGTGTGTGAATGAGTGTATGAATGGGTGAATGAGAGGCAAACATTGTACAGCGCTTTGGATAAAAGCGCTATATAAATGCAGTCCATTTACCATTGTCTTTCCTCTGTTAATCTAAAAAGAACAACACAGCAAACACGTCTTTGTATGTTGCCCTGATCTTGTGTACGTTTTAAGCATTGAACTAATCATCTGTCGTCTCCGTTTCTCCAGGTTCTCGATGTTGAACATGTCCACCCCGAGCGAGCTGAAGTCTCCCTGCGTGACTCGTAACGGCATGGTGAAATTGCCCCCCAGCCAGCCCAACGGCCTGGGCAGTGCCAGTATTACCAAGGGCACGCCCGCAGCCAAGAACCGCTTGTGCCAGTCCTCCTCTGTGCCCTCCATCCTGCCTCCTCCTCCGTCATCTCTTCCCTACCACCACCATCACCACCTGGACGCCCCTGGCATCCCCCACTCCGCGGCCTCCCTCCTGGGCCCTGACATCGACGCTGGGAAAGCTTTGGTGGGCCTGAAGCCGTCTCTACGCCAGTTACCGCCCCTCACTCTTCCAAAACCCATCATGTTGGAGCGCCAGCTTGTCCTGGATGAGAAGCTGCTCAATCGGCTACTCTGGTACTTCACCACGGCTGAAAAGTGCGTGCTGGCGCAGGTATGCAAGACGTGGCGTAAAGTGCTATACCAGCCAAAGTTCTGGGAGGGCGTGACCCCCATCTTGCACGCCAAGGAGCTTTATACACTGCTGCCCAATGGAGAGAAGGAGTTTGTCAGTCTGCAGGCTTTCGCCCTGCGTGGCTTCCAGTCCTTCTGCTTAGTGGGTGTATCAGACCTGGACATTTGTGAGTTCATCGACAACTACCCGCTGTCCAAGAAAGGTGTTCGCTCAGTCAGCCTCAAGAGATCCACCATCACGGACGCTGGCTTGGAGGTGAGTCACAACGCACTGTGGGACCAGGAGTTCACCAGATCAGATCTCCTCTTCCTGTTCTTCTCCAGCTTCTCCTAAAATGATTATTAAGTTTTGATAAATGATGCGTCCCCTGGAATTAAGGGAAAGTCTGACATAGAGGAAGCAACAGAGAACACTCGTTGATTTTGCGCAAAGCACCTGCACTTCCTGTTTGTGGCTAGGGTTGTATGATTTTACCCAAATGTCAGACATCATCAAACATCATGGAAGTTATGAATAACATTGTAGTTTCAATACGATCCACGGTGTGTGCCATCATTTTCTCAACCGTTTGCTGCGGTAAGTTTTATGTTAGACGCTTGTCATCCACCAGCTACTTTAAACTTAAACAGTAATCACTCTTTAGCACAGCACAAAAATAATTAACACATTTAGTAATGTGTAATATGACCATAATCAATATTGTAGTTGAATTCATTGAACGGGTACAATGCACTTAGGATTAAAGTGATGGTTGGACTGATGCTCTGTCAGATTGTGATCCATATGTGGACAATTAATATGAAGACTACCGTCCTTGTTGAGGGGTAATAATAGAAACTGAATAATGTTGGCTAGCGAAGATTTTTCATATCTGGAAAACAGTCATTCCTCTGTTCCTCTTATCCTGGAATCTTCACCACGTCTTAAGTGAGTGGGACCAAGAGTTAATAAAAAGATGCAAATGAGGGAAACAATTAATAGCCCTGTCAGACACCGCTAGCCCTCAGTGCTGCAGCTCTCCCCGCTCCACATTCATCATGAATATCTCTAATGCTATACAGCTATTTATGCAAACGTATCACTTTAATGGTCTTAATTATGACCTCGTTGTTTTGTTTTTTTTGTCAGTCATCTTGTCTGTTAGTCAGCTTTTGAAGAAAGCATCATTTTGCTGTGGCGGCGTCTCTCCTTATAATATCTACTTCAACTCCATTATTTATCATTGCTAGGAACAAATGAGACATAATGCGTACTGAGTGTTCTTCAAGCGGCTCTCCTTACCTGCTAGGCTAGGCTGCTATTTTGGGTAGAGTGGTTGGTTGCCATGGAGAAAGCTGGAATTTTTGGCTGCATGATCTATTTGCTTTCCTGCCAAAGGCTTTTGATTTCCTCTTGTAGAGAGAAATGCATTAATAGACAAAGGGAAAATCATAAAAATGAGTAGAAATTCTAGCACAAGTGAGTATTCATTTATGAAGCTGTGACTTCCAAAATGCACTGGTTTGCATCTGAGTGTGAAGAGGCTGGGATGAGAATCACCGCCTCCAAATTTGAGGCTGTGGTGGTCTGATGGTGAATTGTCCTTCATCACTTGGTTACGTTTGTTGTCGTCCCAACTAAAGGAGTTGAAGTATGGTGGGGTCTTGTTCATGAGAGAGACAAGGATGGATCAATATGTGTGTATGAGATCAATAGATGCACTGGTGCAGCTGCTGCAGTGTTGTGGACACCATATAAGATCTATGTTCCAGCTGTCCCTAATGGTCACCGGCTTTGTGTAGCGGCCAAAAGAACGAGATTGTAGATAAAATTGGCTGATATGAGTTTTTTCCAACATTTGTCTCTTTCACAATGGCCACACAGCAACCAATAGAAGTACAGCGCAACATGCAAAGAGTTCATTTTTGCCATGTTCTGCTGTCCAGCAGCAAGCCGAATACGGCGAAATGGGTTTTCATGCATTATTGATGCAACGAAGAGTTCTTTAAAAGTACACATCATCTGAACAAGCATTTTTCAAGACCTATAGCCTATAAGTAATGCCGCTAATGTGAGGGATAAACATGTTTCAGCTTTAGCAACCATGCAGCAGCATCGAGAAACGAGCGCTAGGTAGGGATCTCAGACAGGATTCACATGAAAAGGAGCCAGCTGACGTGGTTTGGCCATTTAATCAAAATGCCTCCCTAGGAAGGTGTTTCTGTGCACGTCCAACTGGGAGCAGCCCACAGGGGAGACCTGGAATACACTGGAGGGATTATACATCCCATCTGGCCTGGGAATGTCTCGGGATTTCCCAGGAAGAGTTGGAGAATAGGGCCAGGGAGTCCTTTTCTTTTCTAATTTCATGTATTTTTGTAGCAGCTCTCGTTCACTGTGATTTCAATAATTTCGACGTAGAGGCCCTTGAGGCCCTCTTCATGTTTCCTGTCTCATCTACTTAAAGATTTTCTTTGTGTTTTTATCCTTCTTATCAATGGGTAATAGCTTTATGATTGCTGTGAACATAGAAATCCCTCCAAATGAATTAATGTCAAGGCAGCAGTGGATAGCAGTGAAGAAAATCTTTTGAAAAATATGTGTATATATAACTTCTTCCATAAGCATTTAATTCTGCTTCTCTCAGTTGTTATATTAAGCCACACTTTTCTTTCCCTCAGAAATGAAATAAAAACGATAAATCTTTTTTTGTGGGCCTACGTAGGAACAACACAAAGCTCCGTCTTTCAACGATTTACTGATTTTACTACTGATTTAAGACATTTTAAGAGTCGGTCATTCATGAGATATTGCACTTTTTGAAATAATGAGCCACACCCACTCAACTTTGGCTGCCAATTACATCAAGACAGTAAGAAATATTTAAAAAACAAACATATAACTTTTGTCCAGTTTGATCATGACACATTGAAGATTGAAGGGGGAGATAGAGAATTTGATAATGATGAATGCGGATAGACCGAAGGAATCCAGGGGAAAGGATTTTCATTTCATGATTTATGGCTCAAAAGTTACCATCGGGCCAACTGGTACCAAAATATAATGACTTCTTCCCTGGATTATGTTCAACCTGCCAATCAAATTTCATAACAACTAGTTCATAAATTTTCAGAAATCATCCTCTTTCCTTCCTGCTGCACTTCAAAGACTGTTATGCATTTTTAAGGGTTAATGGTTCCCATATTTTTGCTCATAACATTTTCAAAGGTTTTCTTGAAAATATAAACAATATAATAATAACTAGCCAAAGAAAACTAACTTTGTCAAAGAAAACTGTCTCTCAAAAGCAACGTCTGCATCAGTCTTTCAGCGTGTTGGCGTCTGTGTTGCAGGTCATGTTGGAGCAGATGCAGGGCCTGATGCACCTGGAGCTATCGGGCTGCAACGACTTCACAGAGGCTGGCCTGTGGTCCAGTCTGAATGCCCGGCTAACCTCGCTAAGCGTCAGCGACTGCATCAACGTGGCCGATGACGCCATCGCTGCCATCTCCCAGCTCCTGCCTAACCTATCGGAGCTGAGCCTACAGGCCTACCACGTCACCGACACGGCCATGGCCTACTTCACAGCCAAACAGGTAGGACAGCTACACCACAAACTTTATCTCACACAGGTAACACAGCTACAAAGGCAGGGTTCCAAACTCAACATGTCGCCCCGCCCCCACACAGGGCTACACCACCCACACGCTGCGACTTCACTCCTGCTGGGAGATCACCAATCACGGCGTGGTCAACATGGTGCACAGCCTTCCCAACCTGACCGCCCTCAGCCTCTCCGGCTGCTCCAAGATCACCGACGATGGCGTGGAGCTCGTGGCAGAGAACCTGCGTAAGCTGCGCAGTCTGGACCTGTCCTGGTGCCCCCGGATCACCGACATGGCCCTGGAGTACATCGCCTGTGACCTGCATAAACTGGAGGAGCTGGTTTTGGACAGGTCAGTGTGTGCTCTGATTTGGACTTGAAGTTGGACGGTAGGCATACTTTTTGGGAGGGTGTGAACATTCCAAAACAAAACATTCCATTCTTTTGTAAAAATAAAGTGCTTCAGATCTGAGATTCACATTATTAACGAACAAACGTGCAGTGTGTGGCGGAGGAGCTAGGCCCCGCCCTCGGTGCCAGAGACAGAGGTCAGAAGCTGCAGCAGCGTGCAAATGACACCAAAGCACTCAGCATAGTTTTTGCTCTGTTTATTCAGCTTAGGCGATTTAACGATGAAAACCGTGACATTGTTGTTGTTATAAATTGCGTACACATTTTGGCAAATTCCATGATATTTTTGCATTTTACAAGTTGATTCCATTTGTATCATCAAATTTCATGATTCCGCTGGACCACTGTTTTTAAATGTCTCTAAGTGATCGCACAGAGCTTCAGGAGATTCAGGCCAATTCCTAGTTTTCATTGGCCGTTTCAGTATTCCCATCACAACTGTCTTACATGTGATAAGGCCAAATCCTGAAGTTCATTGATTTATGTGAACAGCCTGAACCACCTGACGCGTCCATCGATTTGGCATTTTGCACCTTGCATTTAAACGGGATGTCAGAACTCATATCAGAAGAACTCATTTCTAAAATAACTCATAACTTTTATGCCATCGCTATCGACATCCCAGGTCCAGATTCACATTAATGAGAGTGAGCAGGAATAAGTGCATGAGTAAAGGGACAAGATTTACGTTTTAATTACCCCTCCTACGGGATGGGAGGGGTAATGAAAGGTATGGTACCTTTCCGTAATGTGGAGTGGTTAAGGTCGCTGTTTATTATTATTTTGTGCAGTGCTCTGTCTCTCTGCCTCAATCTCACCTCAGCACCACCACCACACACACACACACACACACGTACAGAGCAGCAGGTCACATGGCAGTCAGATTGGATCACCTGAGTTGTTTCTAAGTTTAGTTCCTAGTTCATACGGTACATGCATGGACATACTAAATAAAAGCCTAGAACTGCAGTTGACTCTTGTGTGTGACAATGACAGTGTGCACGCAGGGATGATCAGGGACCCACGCACTCTAGACATGGGGGCGGGGATGGTTTGGGACATGCATGGATGGGGACACGACAAAATATGGTCCCTGTGTAGCTTGACATTTCCAACTTGTGGCTAGTTTCTATTTGTGTCCCAGCTTTACAGATGTTTACACCTGGATACGAGTACAGTATACATTGTATCTTAAAGGCTCAACTGGCAGACTATGACACATAAACATGAATGCAAAAACCAACGCACATTCCACACATATTTATATTCTGGCCAGTTAGCTGAGTACACTTAAAAGGCACGTGTTGACTCTACACACACTTAAGACAATCAAGTAATCATCAGGATCATTTGATTTCTGTCTCGGTGAAAGGAATCGATCAATACATGGTATCTCATGTCACTAACATACGCAATTACCCTGTCCAACGACTATAGACGGCACCAATCCAGCTACCAAAATGGCTACCTTTTTATATCATGTGTTTTTATTTATTTTAACTTATTAGGAAAATACAAGAACTTATTTAGAGTACAAACAATCCCACAACTTACTTTACATCTCTGCAACAGGATCGTGTCCTCTGATGTTACACCATGCATTAAAATGTAGATAATACAGCATATCCAGATACAGATCACGTTATATGTGTCATTACATAAAAAAAGCCATCCTGGCCTAAAACATCTCCTGGAGTTACATGGAGGAAAGTTTCAGTGTTCCTGCAGAGTTTTGACTTTATAAAACATTGCCATGCTGCAGATGGGAAGTGGTTGAAAATAAATCACATTGTGAGGAGCAGAGGTCTTTAATGATGAGGATGGTGTTTCTGCTGAGCTAAGTTTAAAACTGTGTGCGTGCTCATAAATTCTACTTGCAAATGTTTCCTGTTTTAGCAACAAGGCTGCAGGCTGGAAATGTAGAGACACACTGGAGCCTGAAGAATGTATATCCAAAGAGTTATCACCACAGTGGATCTCATCTGGAAATGTTATTCTAGAAATAACGACCCTTAAAGCGATACTGATGATTTTATAAAGCCTCATTATTTTCCTATCATTTACGTCTGAACCAGGTCGCTGACATTGTTCTATGTATATTTGGCGTTCACCAGTCAGGCCTGTAGGTCTCTGAATGGACCCTTATGGATCCCTGTTTTGTGTTTTACAAATAAGAGCATGGCTGTTCTACAGGATCTCTAGTTTGTATGGGTGTAGGGAATCCATACATAGGAAGGGTGGGGTCGAATTTCACCCTGAGGGAGCCATCTCGCCTCCAGCTTACTGTAGATAAGACATGATGGGTTACGATCAGGGCCGGTGAGATCGGAGCTTTTACAGACCACGTTAACTCAGCGGTTGCCAACATCGACTTCGCCAGGGAAGACCAGGATTGTACTGTTTCAATAGCATCTTAACACGAATGTTTACAGGGAACCCACTCACACGGAGGAGTTGCTTCACTTTGACCCATGCCATCGCCTCCAGCACACATTGGGAGTAATCCACATATGCCACCATGCAGAAATCTCCACAGACATCAGGGCCAAAGTGAAGGAACAGAAACACATTAGTCAGGCACTGAAACCCTGTGGGTATCCTGATCGGGCTTTTGTCACATCAGAAACCAGGTCAACCACAAAAACAACAAAACTGTCCCTAACCACCCCAAGCCAGGCCTGCCAGTATGGCATATGGCATATACTGTATACAGTATATACGGGCGTTCAGATGACCTGCGCCGGGTACGTTTAGAACCTTTTCCAACACTGTATAGAAGTGAGGAAGCCCTTTGGATGAGCAAAAGGACTTCAAGCTTATCTTCCCTGTACACACACACACACACACACCGAAGTGAACACAGCCAGGGCGTACAAATCACCAGATCTCTCAGATGCGATGAGATAACGCATATCTGACAATGTAGTATGCGTCAGAGCACATTGGACGCACCAAGACTGGGACCAGAATTTAGACCGTGTGCATGTTTTAGTGAACAGGGCGATTGGTTAGAAAAATAACAATCAAAGGCGTCATCACACATGATTCTCTTTTCATCCGTCACACAACATAGAGCAGCGTTAACTGAAGTTCTCCCCTTTCAGGTGTGTGAGGATCACAGACACTGGTTTGGGGTACTTGTCCACCATGTCTTCATTAAGGAGCCTGTATCTACGCTGGTGCTGTCAGGTAAAAACACACTCACACTCACACTCACACACACACACACACACAAAGCATTGACATTTTTTTGTAAGCCCCCCAACCAGGTGGGCAGCAGATATTTCATTGAAATGGCTGCTTTTCCATGAATAAAACCAAGAGAATAAGTCACGGTGTTCCTGAAT